>JAFVLL020020700.1:0-11674 GCA_021397915.2 Tor tambroides | reverse complement strand
AAACTGTAAGGAAAACTTTACTTATTTCAGGATATATTCATTTTACCATTACACCACACCACATTGCCAACAACTTATAATGCACTAAATAATGAAAACCTCAGCCTTTTGTTATTTATTAATTATTATTATTATTATTATTATTACTTTAATGGCATTTTTATGGAAAACACAGTAGAAATAAATGTGTTCTTCCACTGTACTGCTGACCACAGATTACAGAATAAAGCAGTTTCTAGACTTTTTGTAGTAAATTGAAAAGACAGAGGTAATGCTCTGTTTGTGACACGGATTCTGACAGATGCATCTGGGCTTTGCATATAATAATTGCCCATTTCTTTGCCAAGTCATACTCTGTTCTTGATTCATTTCTCGTTTATTATGACTTTATCCTGCACTTTGTCCCTTGTTGTTCTCTACTTGCAGCCTCAATTCCAATTTACTTACAGCAATGTTGCAATATTTTGAGGTCTTAGCTATTTACTTTTGATGTCTTCTATCATTACTGAAGGCCAATATTTTTTAAACAATTAAACATTTTTCTTCTTTTATATAGTCCTAAACAGCAGGTAAATATGTTGTCACACCTAGCAATGAAATACCAATAACCTCTCTGTCTCTGCTTAATAGATATGGTTCAGTAAACCTTCCTTTAACTACAGCTAAAGTGGAAAGATATGACTCACGTTCAAAGTATTAGATAGTGAAGCACAGTGGAAAGCTAATTGGGGAACTTTCCAAATTTAACACACATTTAATTAGATAACTGTGATGACAACTTTACGAGCTGCATCTGGATAGCTCAGGGCTGGTGGATTACAGAGGGTTTTGAAGGTTAGGGGTGCTCAAGGTTGAGTAGATTGTATTCACCAAAAAGAAAGCGAGAGAGAGAATGAAAAATGAAATGTGACAGAGAAACAGGCGGACAGAAGGGTGAAAAATAACCCTGAATTGATGCATATTTAATGGTTGTTATCAAAGCACAGCTCTGAACTGAATTAAAGTTTGAAAGGGACAAATGCTCAACATGTCCCTACAGAATTTTACAATTACATCCTTTTTTATTCCTAAACTGATATTTGAGATGAATACGCCACACCTCATAGGATGCTGAATTAGAGTTTGAATTGGGATGACAGTAAGAGGAATTTACTAATTGAAAATTCATAGAAATAGTAGGGAAAAATGTTTGATGTTTTTTTATCTCCTTTTGAAGACCTTGGTTAATATTATGTAATTTTTGTAAAATATACTTTTAATAATGATTCATAAAATTGAAGTTAACTTTATTGACGCACTATACAGAGAATTTGAATTAAATATACCATGCACCTAAAATGTGAAATCTAAAATGTATTGTATTAGCCACACTTTTTAAAAATACATTTTGCATTAAAAAATTAAGACCAATTGTCATTTTATTATTATTATTATTATTATTATTATTAAATATAGTACAAGCAGTTTTCACACACACAAAAAAATGGATTTATTATCCTGTATTATAGTTGTCAAATGTATTATGAAAAATGACAGCAGTTACATGAATTTCAGTCCACTTTATATTATATTTAATTACATTCAAATTACAATTAGGCATTGAATTTGTGTGTGTATTACGTCACTCAGACAAAAAGGAAATGCAATGTCATGCTCTGGTCACCTGCTGTTAGAGTGTGAATGAGTTCAGTGTCTCCTGCCCATCATCTCAAAGGTCACTGACGAGTTGAGTTCCACAGAACAAACACTCCTGATGCAAAGAATAAGCACCTGTCTCTACACTTGGAGTGAAGTGCAGAATTCATTAGTTATTGTGCTGGGAGGTGAAGCATTCAAATGTGAAGATCCCCACGCCCCCCTGACACGAGCATCCATCTCATTTGAAGTGCACATAAAGCTCTCATCCTCTCTAACAAGTGCATACAGGACCTAATCAAATCATTTACTACAGGGAGCGAAGTGGGGTGAGTGTTTACTTGTGCTGTGTTAGTGGAGAGATCTAAGGAAAGCAAGGGACACATATAGAAAGGGAAGGTAGTACTGAGCATTCAGTCTTAATGCCTCAGTGCTGAACTCTTCTTTTGTAGTTTCAGCTGCATTGCTGCTGATGAGATCATTTTTTATTCAAGGCTTGGTTACACTAAGGTTAAGGGCTGCCTTGTGGAGATAAAATGGTATATTAAGCACAGCAAAATAGTAATAGCACTGTGTGTCAATTAAAAAAAAAAAAAAAGCTAAAATGAAATGAATGAATAAATAATATGTTAATAATGAATAATACACAAATGAACAATTTAAAATTAAATTAAATTAAATTAAATTAAATAATTAATAAACATACAATTCACCCATTTCAGTAGATCTATTACAATCACAAAGAAATTAATTTGATTTTGATTTTGATTTTAAAAATTATCTAAATGCTTAGTGAGCATATTATCATCTATAGGCTAGGCCTCTGGGTGCACAGCCATGTTTGTTTACAATGCAGTGCATTGTGGGAGTCAGAGTCTATCAGAACAATGATATTTATAGTAAACTAGACCATCCACTTGTTGTCCTGGGAAAAAAAAAAAAAAAGTGACTAGTGAACTGCATAAAGCTCGGGTGTCCTGTATAGCTGCTAATGCAGTCTTTGTTTGGCATGAATACAACTTGCATACATCCGTGTGTGGATACAAACTATAAACCTAGCACTTCTCTGATCATTTGAATGTCTGTAACATAAAAAGCACGGTATTGTGAGCTCAGAAAGACTGTTTGAGCAGCTGTTTCATGCATATACATGACAAGCGCTTTGCCAGCCCCTCTCTCTGGGTAAGTGACAATGCGAACAATGTTGTGAAAGCAGATTTGAATTTTGCAGTTTGATTCCATCACATGCTAAAATTTCTAATTACATTACTTTGATCATACAGTCCCCTCACCAATCTGATGATACGTATCAAAGGGTTAATTTCCTAATTCACATTTCTCACTAAAACTTTACATTTGTCCTTTTTATTATTTTCAAAGGATCTTCTTCAATGCAGTTGATAAATAATAAACTAATAAATAATATACTTTAACCTGTTAACTTTAATCACATACTGTATTTTAGTAATCATTCAAAATTAGATGATATTCAAAAGCTTAAACACTCAAAATGTATCCTGTAAAAAAAGTTTTGAAACTGTACATTGCATTACAATGGAAAAAGGTAAAACCTTTTAGCAGGCTCCACCCCCTAGTGGGCGGTGTCAGGTGTCATATTACAAAATTTACAAGAACTTAATCAAAACTTTTTCTCATTTTGACAAAACGCGTATTGTTGGAAAAGTCTCAAGGTTCCATATTTAGCAACTATTTTTTGATAGTGGTAATATGAAAATAAATGCACTTCTTTAAAACATGACAAAGGAATATTAAACTATGATTATTTAAAATGCACTTAAAACTAAAATGTACTTAAAATATACTGAAGTTGATATTATTATAAAGTGCACTTTTTAAAAGTGTACTTAAGATGGCATGTTAAGAAACATGAAAAACTACTGACAGGATTTACTAAAGAGACGCACTGTAAAATTAGCGATGAAAGGGCATGGACAGTCATTTTTTGTGGCTAACCTTATTGCATATGCATTTGTAGGAGTTTGCTTCAGATGTAAAATTTATGGAAGGAGAGTATTTAAATGAATAACGCAATATGATTTACTAAGGTTTGCGGTAGTTAATTTACTGGTATTTGTGCCAATTGTTTACCACCCAAAAAGCATGTCTTTACCCATTTTGTGCTTAAAGGGATAGTTCACCCAAAAATGGAAATTCTGTCATCATTTAGTCACCCTCAAGTAGTTCCAAACCTGTATGAATGTCTTTGCTCTGCTGAACACAAAAGAAGATATTCTGAAGAATGTGGGAAACAGAGCAGTTCTGGGGCACCATTGACTTCCATAGTATTTTTTTTTTCCCTACTATGGAAGTCAATGGTGCCCCAAAGCAGCCTGGTTACAAACTTTCTTCAAATATCTTCCTTTGTGTTCGGCAGAACAAAGAAATTCATACAGGTTTGGAACTACTTGAGGGTGAGCAAATGATGACAGAATCTTCATTTTTGGGTGAACTATCCCTTTAACATGACTGCACAATTATTGTTGCTGCCAGGAGGAGGCACCATAGAGAACACATTATCCGAACATATCCTTATGCTAATTTGCACTGCTCTTGGTAGATTGTGTTGGTCATTATGGAAATCTCATTATGGTGCTCTTTAATTTGTGCATTGTCAGTAGATCACCCGCAGAACTTTCCACTCCCATCTGTGCTTTTTTGGAATTGCGCTCTTGTGGTAATTTGCCTTGTTTAGTAAATCTGACCCTAAAAGGCAACATTCAGTACAATTAAGTACACTTCTTTTTCACACGGGTTTGCTTTTACAGTAGTAACACTGTAGTATAAACATTGTTTGGTGTGTACAAACAATGGTAGCTTCGTTACTCACTAAAGTATCATTTTTGGTCTCTCCGTGTTGATTGAATTAGAGAAACAGCAGCTCATGGTGACCTTCTGTTTACCAGTTTGTTAAAAAAGATGCTAGCCTTCATGACCTTTGTCTCCAGTACATCATTCAATATGCTGCCCTGATGTGTGCTCTGGTTCGACCAAGCAGAATCACTTATCAGATAACACTGAGAAAAAGGTTGAGTGAAAACGAAGCATCCCTAAACATTCCCCTCTGTGACCTGAAGTGCACTTTTATTTTGAACTCGCAAACAATAGCATCCTTGCCTCTGTACTGCTGTGAATGGCTAAAACCTCTTTTGTGTTTGCACTTTTATTCAGTCCGTTGAATGCACAGATGAAAGAATCATCCAAGTTCACCTTGCCAAGTGTTGAGCGATGCTGAGCTGTGAAGAGGCTTTGACTTGATATGATTCGCTTGCCGCTGAGAAAGGGGAAAAAACGGCGTTATTGAACGTTACTGCAAGGTAACTGAATAACAGAGGACTCATGCTCTCCGACTGGTGTAAATAAGTTCTCTAAAATACCTCAATACTACACAATGTCACAAGAAACTGCTTTCTGCTGCAGGCATAACATCATTTGCAGTCGTAGAGGAATTTTGCATTGTGGAGCAATGGAATAGCATTTTGTGCAAGATGATACAATAACTAGCGTTCAGGACATGACCGGAACCGTTCCACATTTATATTTGCAGATGCAGAAACTGAAAAAAAGATGTAACCTGCCTTAACCCTGAAGAAAACTAACAAGTACACATAAGGACAGAGACATCGAGTGGCATAGAAAGAACATAAAACTGGAAATTTTGCTGTGGTGTTGAACTCATGGGGTGCTTATATATTTACTATTTCCACATTCATACATATGCTGTATACTAAACTGCTAACTTGCTCACTCATTCAGTACAAAGTCAATGACATGTGAATATAAATGGGCAAATTCAGACAGACTGCTTTTTGTGTATGATGTTAGTCATGCCACGTCTGGTCTGAAAACTAATTTAAATCTGTTCTGACCATTCAAATTGAAACACGTCTAAAAATATGGATGTGGTTTGGAAAAACTGGATCTTATGGGTGAATTATTCTCACTATGCAGAGCATTACTCTCTCATATGGGATACAAAATATATCATCACTATTTAATTTTTACTTTGAAAAGCTTATATCTGTAAGGTTACTGATACAGTGTTATTTTATTATCACTGAGATTCTGTTACTATTTTTATTAGTAGTATGAATTAGTTTTTGGTTTTATGTTTTCCAGTTTAATTTTTTGTTAAAGTTTGAGTAATTTTGTTGTTGTTATCATCTTTATTAGGTTTTGATTATTTTTTTAGTTACAATTTACAGTAAGGTTTCATTAGTTAACATTAACTTACAATGGTCATTGTTAGTTCATATTACCTCGGGTCCAATAAATAATATTACCAAATACAAATTTTGCTTTTAAAATGAGTAAATGTTGAAATTAAGATGAACTAAGATCAATAAATTCTTTAGTATTATGCATTGTTAGTTCATGTTAACAAATGTAGTTAGTTGTTATCAAATGGAAATTTATTGTAAAGCGTTTTTGGAAACACTTTATTTTAAGGTGTCCTTGTTACAGTGTAATTATACATTTAAGTACTGAGTAATAGTAATTAACTACATGTACTTACTATGTGGCTAGGGTTAGGATTAGGGTTTGGCTTGGGGTTACTTGCATGTAATTATGCATAATTTATTGCTATTATAATAATAAGTACATGTAACGTGTAACAAGGACACCTTAAAATAAAGTGTTATCCTATTTTATTTATTTAGTTATTGTTATTATTATTTTTGTTGCTGTTGTTGTTTCAGTTTTAGTTAGCTATAAGAATTATAACTATTATTTAATTTAATAAATTTACAAAATTTACAGAATTTCTTTGTGACTTTCAAATGAATTTCAAAATGTATTTTAACTTGCATACTGTTTGGTAAAAAAAAAACATAACAAACATTTTCCCTTTGTATAGTCTTTAGCTGTATAGATCAACTGTTTTAAAGCTGTTTTAGGATGGCAGGTAAAGTAATAAATTACATCAGTAAAATATTTCAAAACTACTTTCTTAAAGTGAAGTACTGTATGTATAAGACAGCGCTGTGAAAGGGCCCTTCATGAAAGGATTCAGTTCCATTTCACTTTCATCTGAAATGACCCTTCAAATAGTGTCCCCTTCCCTCAGTGCCCTTCAAAAAGCAGTTTTACTTACTTACTTACTGTTCAAACTACAATTAAATGGATATGGGTTGGATATGCCAGAAAAATTTGATTTGTATTGCCTGTCTGAACCAAGCCTACATAACACTGAAGAGATAATTATACTTATGAATTCTACTCTACTAACAAGTGATAACTAATTAGAATTCTACATAATTATAGGTCATTCAGAATTTCTCCAAAACTGTCAGCAAACATTTTAAACTTACAGTCGTTTCCTGTTTCTTATGGGACACTATATCTTGTACCTCTCTAATCATGCCTCTCTATTTTTCTCTTCACTGTATTTACAAACCTTTGGCAAAAGTTTTTCTATTTATGACCACATGCAGCTTAATACTGTTGGAGATACGGCCCTGCTCTTTGTTTCCCGTGGGCTTCTCTCAGTTCTACCAAATCTGTGTCTTGATGTTATACAGTTTTCAAGCTCCTTACTAGTATAATTCCTCCAGGTATTGAGACAAATCCAGCAAGTGACCCACAAAATAAAAGGCAGACCTCATTCCTTATCAGCTCTCCCTTAGTCACGATATAGATTTAAAGGATTGGTTTTAGCCCACTCTACAGTGAGGACACAAAAGCTTTTGTGTCCTTTCCTTCCTTGTAAATTGTCTCTGCATTGTACATGAAGGCCACTTTTGTGTCTTTCAGTATAATATGAAAGGCCTTCAAAGATCAATATAATGACCATTAGCATTTCAAAGGTCTTTGAGGTTCGCACTTCTTGTAGGGCTTTAGCACAGGCAGCATCTATGTTGCAACAGAATACTCAGACTTCAGTAGTGCATGTAATCCATTCCTTTAAATAAGATCACTTAGGCCCATTTTTCCTCAAGAGAGACTTTGTGCAATAGAACAATCATGCTTAGTAGTTTGGCTAATGAGAAGGCTTTTTATCAGTTGCATGCACAAAAAAAAAAAAAATGTGTCCTCTAGTTTGCAGCTTAATTTTCGAGTGTGTGACACATCAGTTGAACTGATAACCAGTCAAACCTCAGCAGTGCACTAAATGATTCTAAACTTGTTTACCCACCAGCATAATTGAAAGACTCATATGACCTTGCTTGGTTGGCTAATTGGGTAATTATGTAAACCCATGATTCATTTACATCTTTAAAAAAGTTCATTGGTGAGAGAGAATGATATCTAGAGGCCAATTGATATGCAACCCATTCAACCAAGGTGTCTGATTTTGCAAAATCGCTATACAGACACAGACATCAACCTATAGCAGCTTTATTTCATTTAATAATGTTTTTGAATAAATATGTTTATACTTCAATATACCTTTTATGTGTACTGTATATTGTTGAGTAATGGCTAGATTTAGTGATAGTGGTAGACAAAAAAACCTAAAGTTTATTTTTCCATTAGCGTCTGGATTTTTTGCAGAAAATAAGCTCTGTGACTGAGAAAACTTTATGATTTTTAAATGTTTTGTTCATAATTATAATGAATTTTAAAGCCTAAATGCCATCGCCAGAAGTAAAAAGCTAAATGTAGGCTATAAACGAACTACACAATGGATGCATGACTTCAGCGTCACCACCATTAAGCTTTCTACAGCTTTCAGTCTTTATTTAAAAAATATTTTCCCTGAGAGTTTAAATTGCAAGAGTGTGATTATAAACACAAAATACCATATCCCTCCTTTGTATGTATCGACAGCAAAAATGTTGTGTTAACAACTGTATCACAATAAATGCACTTAAGGTTCATCTTTTGTGCTGATCTATTGCATTCAACAAAATGCTTGTATTGTACATTTGGAAGAGTGCCAGTTTTATCATATCATTTTAATGATAAACATTTGAGAATGCATTTGTCTACATGCTCAAAAGCTCAACCGCTGTGTTTTTTTTTTTTTTTGGTTTTTTTTTGTCTTGAGCTGTTAACAGAAAGTAGGTCATCTCATTTTATTCACCAGCATGGAGAGTGCCAGTGGACTGAATTGAAGGCAAAATCTCCAATATTTTGCCCCTTTACTCATTCTTTCAAGGAAGAATTCATTACTTTGAAATTGTTCTCCAACTATCTTTTATGCTCAGCTGTAAGGCCCTCTGCTTGTTAGTGTAAAATTATCCATGCAGCACATATTGAGTGAAAATGTTCCTTTTGAAAATCTCAATGTACAAGTTCAATTCACTCAAGAGCACTACAGAGTCAAATAAAGAGTGTCGGGTTTAACAAAACACAATTGTTCTACCAAATGGCCTAAAACAAGGGCAACAGTGAAAGCAAAACAAAGAAAAAACATTGTACATCCTGGTAGAAGATACAGTTCTTGTCATGTAAACTTTTATGGATGCTGTTACTTTATCTTGTATTTAACACGGTTGGACAGGAACTATCGGCTTAATAAAATGTGGTATAGTGGTTCTAGTCTCAATGAAACAAGTCATTTCCTGCTCTGTTTGACTTGGGGGAAGAAACACAAGTAGCCTATCCATCATGATTTTGTCTGGCATGTCTACAGATGCGCTCATCCAATCACATCTAGTTTGCTGCACAGGGCTGCGAGGGCTGAGAATATCTTTGAGCAAGGAACTGCTGCATGGCACACACCTCCAAGACATCTTAGATAACCTTGTTGAGGCTTGCTCATTTTAAGGGGACAGGGTTAGCCGCTGGCCACTGGTTTGGCAAGAATATTGTCTATGTCAGCTCCTGCCAGAGGAGATCTATAGTAGTTCCCAGTTTGTGGCCTCGGGTGCTGCAAATCCTGGGCACCCATTGTTGAATTCAAACATCCATGTCTGCTGGTTCATTGGTCCTTGTATCATGAGGAATTGCTGTTGGTGTGTGATGGGGCGAGTACATCAGTACATCAGATGCAGGACATCAGTTGGTGGAGAAAGCGGGAACAGTCTAGGAATTACAGGAGCCCAAGGTGATACATCACCCAGACAGACTGGAAGTTGATTTTCTGGTTGAAGCTTTATCTACAGGCTTGGGCAATAAGAGCAATGCAGTGTTAGCATGACGGAGTTGATGTTAGGAAGTCATTTCAACTACAACTCACCCTTGTTCACCTTCTGAAGGTGAAGTGAGAGCTAACAGATTGATGCCAGCTGGGTTTCTTTCCACTGCCATTGCCTGTGTGGGTTTGTGCCGGCCGACCCACAGGAGACGCTCAGCCATCAGACGAGTTATGGGGAATCTGGGTTGTTAAACTTTATACCTTTAGTTCTTCCAGCCTGCCATTTTGAAAGATGTCAGCTGGAGTTTTTCATTTCATTCCAAACCTTGAAGTAAAAGTCTTTTAATGTTTTATTGCTGAGCCTTATAAGAAAAAGCAACTCGTGAAATTGATATGGGAAGAGACAATTGTATGAATAGAACAAATGGCAGGATATCACTGATTTAATGAGCTTCGGAAAATATTATTTCACTCCGTTCTGCCTTAAAAGATGCTTTGAACGATTTTAGCAGTTTGCTAACTTCCCAGAGCCACACATACATTCTCCAAAAACCATCCTTCAAAGTTATGCTGGCAATTTTGAATGAACATAATGATTTAGAGACAGTTTCACATATGTGGTTTTCCAAAAACAATTGCTTGCAGCAGTGGTTTTCAACCTTTTTGACTCAAAAAGTCCTACTCAATATTTGATGGCCTCCCATATTGACTTAGTTATTCCCTCTGGTATTATTGCTGAAATTACGGCAAAGCTGCTTGTTTTATTAACATAAAGTGGGAGTGTTGAAATATTAAATATTCCTGCATATGGCCACTTTGAAAGTTTAAAGCACTTTTAAAACGATGAGAATAAATTGAATAAAGGCAAGATTTGATGCATGCTTTTTATATGAACCTTTGCGATCAAAGTGCATTTGTTAGCTCATACGAGAAAACAAACTCATCAGCAGGTATCGGGAACTTCTTAAAGGTATTGACCCAACAAACACAGTCTGATGAATTCACCGCTGTTGGAAATGAAGCCTCTACAGAGTCTTTATAGCTTGCTGTAGAGATCCCAGCAGGAGAGTCGAGTAGCGTGTTTATGTAAGCATGTTTGCTTCAGTACAGCCTTATACATGTCAGGTAACATCATCTTCACTCGCCTGCCCCCAACCGATGGCGTATTTGCACTGTTAGGAAGTAAATTAGAATAGCAAAGTAAGGGATTGGTTTCTCTCATTTGGCACTTAAAAATTGATTGGGGTCAGTAATATCCAGAAAGAGAAATCCTCCCTACTTGGCCTTTCTATCAGCGAGCTTGTTCTTAGTCTCGGCAAATTGACTAACTTCTTTGGCTTTTCCTCTCACCTCCCGTTCCCCTGACAACTGCCTGTGAACTGAAAGACTGTTGTTATGGACAATGTCTTTAGACAGAAACTGTACCCTAAGGATGCCAACATGGTCAATTAAAAGTGAAGATGGTTAGGAACTACATACAAGGAATCAATACTCATTTTTTTTCTGCTGGAGATCCCTCAAACTCAGGTTTGGGCTTTTACCTTGTCAGCTGAATTTCTTCTTATATTAAAATAAATCGAATATTACAGTGAATTGGACTTCAGCTAGACCCCAGAGATCCATGGCTAAATGACAGGGTAATTAAGGAGGTGTAAAGGGTTTAATGAAGACATAACAAAATGTAATTAGTTTCAAATTATCCACACTTCACTGAATAGAAACTCTCTTCACATAGAGGAAAATACTTTTTCCATTCAGTTTGGGTTTGTTCAAGGTAGATCTTTGGACCTTGGAGTTGAAGAAAAAAACTTCAGCAATAGCTTTAGCAGTTAGCACTAGTACTGTAACACTTTAATATAGGGACCAATTCTCACTATTGACTAGTTGCTTATTAGCATGCCAATTATTAACATATTGGCTGTTTATTAGTACTTATAAAGAACATATTCTGCATGACCATATTCTACATCCCTAATCCTGCCCAATACCTAAACTTAA
>JAFVLL020020699.1:0-23251 GCA_021397915.2 Tor tambroides | reverse complement strand
CATTCATCCATCTATCTACCCATCAACCCATCTATCAAATCAAAGTTTATACAGCAATTTTTTTAAAACAATTGTTAACCAAAGTTCTGTACAAGCATAATCAAAACAAAACAATTTTACACATAACAAAAGTAACAGACATTAACACTGACCAGATACATAAAACAGCTCTCATTCTGAGTTAAATGCCAGAGTATAAGAATAAGTTTTAAGACTGGATTTAAAAACAGCAAGTGTTTGAGCCTGCCTAACATTAGAAGCAGCTTAATCCAAAGTTTTGGGGTTGCAACAGCAAAAGCCCGGTCACCCCTGCTTTTTAGCCTTGAACGAGGTACAACCAAGAGTAAACGGTCAGCAGACCTAAGTGCTCTCGATGAATCATGTGGCTGTATTAAATCAGAAAGATAACTTGGTGCCAATCCCTTTAATGACTTATAAACTAAAACTAAAACCTTAAAATCAATTCTAAAACGAACAGGAAGCCAATGAAGAGATGCCAATATGGGTGTAATTTGTTTGCGCTTGCGCATCCCTCTTAACAGACGAGCAGCGGCATTTTGTACCATCTGTAAACGTCTGAGGGAGGCCTGATTGATACCTACATACAGGCCATTACAATAGTCAAGACGGGTCGAGATAAAAGCATGTATGACCCTTTCAAAATCATTAAAAGACAAAAAAGACTTGACTTTGGATAATTGCCTCAACTGGAAAAAACTAGATTTAATTACTGAATTAATTTGTTTATCCAATTTAAAATCACTATCCATTATAACACCCAGGTTTTTAACATTTGGCTTTACATATGGTTTTATAACACTCAAATCTAAATCTGGGGGGGTCACAGGTGTTACCAGGTCTAAATATCATGACTTCTGTTTTTTCTTCATTGAACTTTAAAAAATTTGAGGCCATCCAGGCCCTAACCTCCTCAAGACAGTCCAACAATGGTGCTACAGAGTTTACATCATGTCGTTTCAAAGGGATATAGAGTTGTGTATCATCTGCGCAGCAATGAAACGAGATGCCGTATTTCCTAAAAATGAACCTAACGGAAGTAGATATAATGAAAATAAAATAGGTCTAAGAATAGAACCCTGAGGGACACCACACGAGAAAGATGCAGAAGATGACACAAAATCCCCAAGGCGGACTGAAAAACCTCTGTCAGACAAATAAGATCTAAACCACTCCAACGCATTTCCCCTAACTTCAACGCAATGCTCCAACCGAGAAATCAGGATGTTATGGTTTACAGTGTCAAATGCAGCTGTAAGATCCAGGAGCATGAGGACAGCATAATCACCTGAGTCAGTGGCTAATAACAGGTCATTAAAAACTTTCAACAGGGCCGTTTCCGTGCTATGGAGTGATTTAAACTCAGACTGAAAG
The DNA here is from genome assembly GCA_021397915.2 of Tor tambroides. Classification (NCBI taxonomy): domain Eukaryota; kingdom Metazoa; phylum Chordata; class Actinopteri; order Cypriniformes; family Cyprinidae; genus Tor; species Tor tambroides. The sequence continues at coordinate 21,859 of JAFVLL020020699.1, read as the reverse complement.
ACTTCCTGCAAACCATGTTGACTTGAAAATGATTGCAATTGTATAAAAACAACCTTCTCTAATATTTCAGAAAGGAATGGAAGTTTTGAGATAGGCCTAAAATGATCAAGAGGTATCCAAATTTGACGTCTTAATCAATGGTTCCACTATTTACAGGAGGTACAACTCCTGAGGCAAGACTACTATTTATGATTTCCTGAATTTTAGGTCCAAGGGTTTCAAAAACATTCTTTATCTACCCATTAACCTATCCATTCATTCATCCATCCACTCATCTACCAATCAACCTATATATCTAACCTTCAACCCATCCATCAATCTACCCATCTATTGACTTCTCAACCCATATATCTATCTACCTAAATATCTACTTATCCATCTATTACTAATCAACCCATATACCTACCCATATATCTACCTACCCATAAACACATTTATCTACCTATCAGCCTATCTATTTATCCCTCTATCTTCCTACCAACTCCATCGGTCAAGGGGTCAGACGTGAGATCAGCAGACAGAAGGTTTGCCGTTTAACTAGCTCCATGTCTCCTGCGAGGGAGGCTAAAAATACAGAGAGAAAGACGGAGGTTTAACAGACGTTCACTCTCTGAGATGCTTTCTCACCGGTGTTGACTTACAGCGCCTGGCACTCGACGTCCAAACAACTCCTGCGGCCTCGCTCACTTCCTGAAAATCTCTATACCTCGTCATCCAGCAGCAAGGCCCACAACCAATACAGTTATATATAATGTAAACACATGTCCGGTGAGCATAATCACAGAACATATACTGTCAGCTTCTTTTAAATTACCTATAAAGTGGAAGATACAGATTAGCATTCATGAAACTTCTCTGATAACCAACACCGGTGGGAAAGTCGTACTCTGTTAGCACAGACGTGTGCCGTTCACACGTAGGCTGATGCAGCATTTTCAGAAATAGTCCATCACAGTTTGTGTGCTAAGATAACACACAAACACACACACAGCTAACACGTCACAAGTGCTACCCTTAAACAGAACAAGTAACCTGAGGATTTCAGCATCAACCTTTTAAAGGCAGTCCTGGTTTTATTTAAAAGCCGTGTTTCCGGAACAAGCATCGAATCACGATGGACGGACAAGCACTTTGCCAAGAGGAGGTCAGGGTGTCCGGGGCAGCGGGGCCTGACGCAAATGGAGGGGGAAAGTAACTCAATCCAGGTCCTGTGATTGCTGGGAAAAACGTCACGGTGCAAAAAGCATTAGCGATCGTGAACGCCAAGTCGTTGAAAGTCATATCGAGTCATGAAAAACCACCAGCGGCTGCAGCATTAATTTTCATTGAGGCCACATTGCTCAACGGCATCTGTTAAGGCGATATAAAAGGCTAACAACAGCTTTAAAAAGGGAAAATGAAAACACAACTTTCTCATATAACTCTCAAGCAGCCGCTCGGGGGGGATGAAAACGGTAAAACTGACAAAACAAACTGATAACTAGTCTGGATTTAAACAACACGTCGCATACCGATGATCATGAAGAGCCAAGAACAGTTTTCCCAAATCAGGACAGGTTGCAGAAACAGCAGATCACAACACAGAAGATTTGGGGAATTCCTCATTTAAACTAATTCAAACAAGAGACCGACTGTCAACTTCAAAGTATAACTTCTAAGAATATACGAGTTGTTTGTCATTTGTAAAAACTATGCAATAAAATCTCAAATAAATGCATTAGATCTGTAATCTGGCACACAAATTAATAATAATAATAATAATAATGATGATAATAATAATAATAATAATAATAATAGAAATTGAAAGGAAAACAATAAAAGAAAATAAAAGAAAATGTCAATAAGTAAGTATTAAATATACAAATAAAAATTTAATGCAAAAAACTGATTTAGATACAATTTAATATAATATATAATTTAAAAAAAATAAAATAAAATATTATAAATATCTACTATTAATTATTACACATAAATGTATAAAACAGTATGAAAAGAAAAGAAAAGAAAAAGAAAAAGAAAAAGAAGAAAAAGAAAAAGAAAAAAGAAAAGAACCCTGTAATGCCATGTTTGAAATTGAAAAATTCTGGCAAACCTTACTTTTTAAAACTTTAATTAGAAGAAAAGAAAGAAAAAAGAAGAAGAAAATGATTAAACAGACAAAATTATAATCTATCCTTCAAAACAAACACACAAACAAACCTAGCTGACAGGAAAGCTTCCCTAACTGAATAATCATCCATTAGTGATCTTTGTCCTGAGCTGTTAAACTTAAGGCTTTAATTGTGTGAAACCGAACGGATCAGTGTAAAATGAAACAGCACAGAAGTGGAAGAAAAGCCTCTCATTATTTTGCCACGACACTAATTGTCCTGAATCGCTCTGAGGAAGTGCTTGCCAGACTGCGGTCGACCTCAGGATGGGGGACGGCAGATTGGCCACATGTGGAGAGAGAACCTGGCACTACCAGCCGTCTCAGACGGGACGCAGGGGCCCAGAGGGAACAGACAGGGGATACACTGAGAAGGACAGTGTGACAAACTTCATCCACATAACAACACATTAACAGTGCAGCAGTTATGTAGTGAAGAAGATAGAATTGATCAAAATCTTTTTAGTCTTAAATCCTCTTTTTAAAAACATATTCAGACTCCTTTAATTGGACCAAAAAACAGTAACAAATCTCTTTTGGAAAATGGACAACTAAAATATTAAACTATTGGGGGGAAAAGTTTCATATATTGTTTTATTAACTTTTATACATTACATATGGTGAATGCATATATTGCAACATTAATTAAATATAAATAAATATCAATTAACAATAATAAGTTAAACATCAAATTAATCATAAAATGAATATTCAATTAATGTCCTAAAATCCAAAGACTATATACTAATTTAATATGAATAATTATGTTAGTATTGTTATCAATATCAACACCAACATCAATTACATTAAACATAAATATTAATGAACAATTATAATATAAATTATTCAATAAATATGCATTCATATTAAACTCATATTCTAAAACCCAAACACTACATATTATTTTAAAATTAAAAATTGTGTTAGCACTAATATCAATATCAATAACATTATCTATAAATGAATATCAATTAATAAATTAATATAAATAATCAATTAAATATAAAATAATCAAAAATAAATTAATATTTTGAAATTCAAACATTAATTTTAATATTTGTACTGCAGAATTCTAATTTAAGATTAATACTGGTGATATAAATATTAATAGTAATATCCTTCTTAATATTAAAGTTTACTAATTAACGTTTAATATTTGAAGTTAAATTTAAAATATAAAAAGTCAACATTAAACTATAAATACATGAAATATTAAAATTACATAAATTATTTATTAATATTTAATATTAAAGGTTATTAATAAAAGTTTAAATTGTGCACAGTAACACCAAGATTATGTTTTGAATGAGGTTAGTGTTTATTTCATGTTAACTCTAACGACTACAACACATGATCCAAACTGTGAAATGTGAAGAGAAAAACACGCTCATCCATTAATCTGATCTCGCACACTTTGTAAATGAAGTGGCTGGACAGCAGAAATCTGGAGATGTAATTGGAGGGAATCCGGCCTGAGCAGCATTTACAGATTGCTTTACTGGCTTTCATTTCCTCACAGCCACATTTAAAGTGCTCCGTCTACAAAGCACAATGTGCAAACTCAGATCCAGCCTCAGAGCTTCACACATGTGCAAGACCTGCAGAAATCAGCAGCCAAATCACAGACAGACTCAGCAGTACTTTGTGTCTTTGTCACAGGGCTTTTGACTTGAACCTCCTGAAGAAGTGAGACTGAATCTGAATCACTGCGCTCTGTTCATCGCTTTCTCACCACAAACACTTAGAGATGCTGGAGGTGAAGCTCTTCATGATTTCAGATATATAATCATGCCATTCAATCCCTGCACTTCACGTTTTACTCTTCCTTTAAACATACAGAACTACAAACAAACCATTAAACCACAGGTGCCCATTCAGCATTATATCCTCCTGAGACCCAGCTATGGAGTTTTTGCCTCTGTAGTGGACATTATATTTTAGTGAATTTCTCTGAGACCTCACATGTCACAGTTGTAAGTCTGGATGTCCTGTACAGAGCACATTCAGGGCTTTATAGAGATACTAAATGTTTGGAAGTTTCACCATGACCACACCCTCTCCTAGGTCTTTAAAGATGGCTAAATTTAATTTAGTGAAAAATTTTACATCCTCATGGAAATATGATTATATTTTGTAATTGTCATTTAAATCTGAATAATTTTCAATTTTTTTGTCATAAAGCAACATCTCAGGAAAATGTTATGGGTTTTCAAATTCAAATATGACTTCCTGTTATGAAACAGGACATCATTTCATACATGTCCACTGTAGAGGACACCAGGACTAAAAGCATGTTTATTATGCATTTTGGGAGACATAACAATTGAATAGGAAAATTAATTATTTATCAATTGTCTTATGAAATATTAGATATTATTATGAAAAGTCTGGCCATTTATTACTCCCATTATGACAATTCTTTTTTCAACATGCTGTCCCAACAGCAACACATTAATATGCAAATTAGATACAGTATAGATACACTGTGTTTAATGGGAAAACCAGTTTATGGAAATTTTTACACACATATTGCATAAAACAAAATGGTATATCAAATCATTTTGTTATATATTTTATAACATAGTTGAGAATCATCCTTAAAGTTTAGTATAAAAAAAATCCTGAAACCTAAAAACTGATTGGTGATTTAAAAAAAAATCCCATTGCATTTGCCTTTTTGATGTCTATTCACGCCATTTTATTTTTAGAAAAACTTAGTCCTAGTGTCCTCTACAGAGGACATAGAAAAAAATATGAATAAAATATAATTTTTCAAAAATGTTATTTTTCAATTTTTTTCTTATGGTCTAAACAATGTAATGACATGGAAAAATACTAAATTCACAAAACTTTTTTTGGGGGGGTCTCAGGAGGATATGGATCTATGTACTAAAAGTACTAGTACTAGTGTATACTAAAAGACCAAAAACTATTAAATGTCACTAAATATATGTTTTTGTGTTTTTTTATTTCACAAGTGAATGAATGAATTGTATTGTACTGTGCATTTACCGGTTTAAAAATACGTAAATATGTGCACATTAAATGTCACTAAATATATGTTTTTATATCGTTTCATTTCATTATTTATTTTATTTCACTTCATTTTGAATGAATGAATGAATGAATGGTGCATTTACCGGTTTAAAATAAGTGCATTAGTTTTAATTTGGTGATTAATTTGGATATTATAACAAAAATATTATAGATTTAAAATTGTATTGTTTAAATGTGGTCAACACAAACCTGTCCAAATAATAAAACACCATGTGTATAGAGCCGTAGTGTTTTTACAATCTATAAATATAAACAAAAGAAATACAATTTTTAGCTAAAAGAACTGACAATTAAATTCATTAAATGTAATGTGTATGTATGTATGTATATACGTATGTATATATATATATATATATATATATATATATATATATACACATATTAGTGGTGTCAAAATTAGCGCGTTAACACATGCGATTAATTTTTTCTGATTAACGCGTTAAAAATATTTAACGCAATTAACGCAGGGGCGGGGCTAGGGTTGGCCACCCCATTCGCAACTGCTGCCTCTGTCTCTTTTTTCTTGAAAAGGATTGCGCTGCATCATAACCTGGGCTGGAGAAAAGGCAAGAGGAATGATTAATTATATAAATATAATGGCTATTAAAATTTTAGATACGTGTAAAATTATAAATAATATATTAAATTCAGTTTCATTAAATTGTTAAATAACATGGTAAATTAATATATTTTAATTCTAGTCCATTTATTTGTTGAGTGATTTTCACTGTACACCGTATAGTTTACATTTTTATGATGATATAACAATCACAAGTCACTTTAATGTTCAAATATTTAAATCATTTTTTAAATTTAAATTTGTACATTGCTTATAAAAAGAGCAATTTATTCAAATTATCTTCATGGTGATACGGATTATACAAATAAATGATCATGGTGTCTGGACATGTAGTTGTTGCTGATTTATTTGATAGTCATTTTTCTGCAAAAAAATGTGTTGTGACATGAAATGCATTAAATTAATTCTAATGTTTCCTATTAGCCTTATTCTAATTGTTATGAGCACCCCATTGAACCTGTTGGCCTCTAAAATATTCCTAATTTCACCCCATTAGTGTCGGCCTTGAATATTGCTTTAAATTATATCCTTCTGTTATTATATTCTGTTAATTATATTCTGCGCTGAAAACCCCAAAAGAATCTTAAGCATAACAAATGACACATTTTTATCAAATACTTTAAGACCTTTTAAAGGAGAATATATTCCCCAGTGTACTTCATTTATGTATTATTAATATATATATATATATATATATATATATATATATATATATATATAAAATACTGAGTACAAATTACTTAATGGGGGCTAATTTGTGAGTAATTAAGTGTAGAATGATTTTAAAAGCAACCTACAGGCTGTGAGTGCTAAAAACCATTTTCCTTTCTTAGCAGAAGATGAAACAATAAAATGATTCTGAATGCATGAGAACAGACTGTAAACACTCTAATCAGAAAATGATTATTATTGCTACTAGTACACAGTGTTTGGAAAATGAGCTATGATTGTATACATTTGTGTTTACGAGAGAGAGAGAGAGAGAGAGAGAGAGAGAGAGAGAGTTAAAGTAGCTTCTGTTTTGTATTTAATGTATTTGTATTCTGTGTGTGGGTGATGAAAGTGAGCAGAGCCGTCCAGAGCTGTACTGTAGTGTTGGGCTCATTGGTGTAATCCTGGCATGGTAAAAGCTTCGAAGGGATAATGTAAACGACTCCAAGCTCAATGTTGTGCTTACCCCCAAACTCTGGCTCTCCTCTAATCTCCTATCTTCCATGTTTATCTCCCTTCCTCATTCCCTTCTGTTTCCCAGTAACGATCCGTGACCCCTGCACGCTGCGTTCCGTCCCAAAACAAAGTTTGCACATCTCCTGAATAATGAGCGGAAGAGATGCAAGTCTCAGGGACTCATCGACTCGAACTACACGAAGGGCTTCTCAACCTGTCAGGCAACAGTGTGAATTATAAAATAGGATGCTCTGCTGAGGATCTTCTCTCCACAACATCTCTCACTTTCCATTTGAAGTGAAATATTAAATCATTGATAGTTGAGTTACACACCAACAATACCAAGCATTTCTTGAAGCACCTGTCGCAGACAGACAGAAAGGAACTCCAGCGCAGGGAATGTGTTTGATCTGCTCAACATGCAACAAAGCACATAAAAATAGCTCTGTAAAAAAACACAGGAAGATGCACTTTGACGTTGGCGCGCTCTGGAGTGATGCCTTACTTGCAGTCATTTGCCAAGCATGACATGCAGTTTGTTCCTTTTACCTGAATATACTTGTTGTTCAAATCACACTCAGGTACAAATTCAGGTGTCGGGAATGATTTGTTCCTCCAGGTATGCCAAATATTTCTGGATTTATTCTCTACTGTATTGCTTTTTAAACCGGTCATTTTTTTTCTCAGCGTGCTCCACATTTGCCTGCATTTTTCCGATTCTCTTTGTCTTAGAAAAAAGTATTTATAGAGAAGAAGAGGCATGGTTTTGGGGTTCTTCTGGCAGCCGTCGTTAATTCGGCACGCTTACTAATCTTTACTGGGTAGTGTACTGCAGAAATGTCTGCAATTGCATTCAGCTTCCCCTGTGGTGCTGGCCCAGATGTCATTACTTAAGGATTTCAGATGGCAGATTTATTGTGCTGCCATCAGGTTCTTGCAAGTGCCGTATGTGAAAATGTGTGTTTTAGTGGGTACCTAGGGCTGGTTGATATGTTTTTTTGTGTCTTATGATATTGATATTAATCACAATATTCATTTACCATTAATCAGGAAGGAAATGTTTTCCACATGTTTGTTAGACCTAGACAACTTATTTGTTCACAATCAAACTCTACAGAGTAGCTACTTTTTCATTTAAAGTCCATTGTATTTTTCCCTAAAATCTGTTTTCTTTTTTATTGTGTTGTGATTTAATACAAATTAATGATCAAAAATGATGTCCAATTAAATGAATTAATAACACTTTAACAACTTAATCTTTTGAAATGAACTTAAGTTAAAATATAACAATTCATTTGCAACAAAACATTGCATTTTTATTTATTTATATTTTTTTCAAATAAGATACTGCACAACAGAACTGTATGAATTAAAACGGAAGCAAAAAAGATCTTGGTTGTATGATATTCCTTATAAAAAACAATATTATTATTATTACTTTGACAAGTACGTCTTTGTATACTATGGTAAGACATTTTTGTCATACTTTTATTTTGGCAGTTTGTCATGAAAAACGGTAGCTTCACAAAAGCTAGTAAAGTGACTCTCAGAGCAGCTTTGGAGATGAAGTTTATGACTGTCCTCATATATTGAGAGAGCAGATGCTGAGAACGCAGTCAGTGTTACGTGTGTTTGAGTTTGTGTAGTAGATGAAACTATGGCACTCATTCACACAGAGACATGCAGAACATGTTTGCACTGATTGGCTGTCACATTGTCATATTTCTGCTGCATGATTGGCTGCTAGATTAATCCATATTGAGTAAATATGTCCAGAGCTTATAATAGTTATCAACATAAATTTTATTGTGATCTTGATATGATATTGTTTATCACCCAGACCTATGGGTACCTATATACATGTAGTTTGTCCAAGTCTCTGTTAGGTTTATCTGAAAGGTAGAGATACTGTATTGTTAATAGCAAGTGCAAGAAGCTAGCTCACATGCTTACTTGGGTTTACACGACTACTAATTTTCCAGAAAAGTAGCCAGCTAGTAGAATATTCACAGGTCAGTGTTTACCTTATGAAAATGACTCACCATACGCCTTGCAGCATCAGCGGTCTTTGCTGTTTTTGGCAAGTCCAACGCTGTGTTTACGGAGAGTGTGTGAGGGGAGAAAATGTCCACGCAGCTGAGATGACGTGGGTGAGAAACAAAAGCGCGCATCATCTCTGTTGCCAAATTCATGCTGTTTGCATTGTCGTGCACAAACAGTCATGTCTCGGTCGTGTCATTTCTGTCAGCCACTTCGTGACATGATTAGTTTCAGCTTGCAAGAAATTTTGATGCACTCTAAGCAAACACGGAGCATGTCAGCTGCCAGTGAGATTTGCTTGCAATGTAACGTTTATGAATGCAAATTTGTTGTTGTTGTTGTTGTTTTTATTTTTTTAACTATTCCCAAAAAAGTTTATGGTGGTTTTGGTTCAAGCTGAGGTGAAAAAAGACTTAACAAACACTTTTAAACACTTTCTAAATATCTCAATATTTATAATATATGTTAATCAGTTGTTTTTTTCCCATTTAGAAATGTTTTAAATAGGCGTCAAACACTTTTTAATAAAAAAAAAGTATTATATAAATTAATTTTTTTATTGTGGTGGTTCTGGATAAATGTTTTTTAGAAATATTTTAAGTAGGTGAAAAGGCTTCTTAAGTGAAAATAAAAAATGTAAAAATAAAAATCATGAAAAATAAAAATCATAGACATATAGTCAAACTAAAATTTATTCAGACACCTTCAACATTTCTCACATTATCACAGTTTATTCGCTATAGTTTAGAAAATGGTAATAAAATATGACAAGAACTCAGAGTTAAACTGTGTCAGAACAAATTCATCTTGATAATGTCAGATAACTTTGATAGAAATGTATGTAACAAAACATGGTCAGGTCAAAGTGTCAAATCAAATTTTTAGTCCCCAATTTTTTAACAGTTTTACTGGTAGTCCACTGTATGAAGAATTTTTGGGTATAATATGTCACAGTTTACTTTATTTTGCTGTCCTCGCTTACATAAATGAACTATAATGTCCTGCACCCACTAGTAAAAAAAAAAAAAAAATAATGTCTGGTGTTTGAATAATTTTTGGTTTGACTTTATAATATAAAAAGTATGTGATTGAAATATATTCTGCAAATTTACATATATATTATATACCTGTATTAATCATATATAATGTTTTGGCTTTTAAAGGTTAGTGTACAAAGCTAATGTCCTGCAGCCCTACCAAGATGCAGTGTGTGAAATGAGGAAGATTGCTCCTTCTGTTCTCAATTATTGCGCAAATGCAACTGAACTCATGTGATCCAGAATTAGTTGACACAGCCCCAAAATGTCGACTCTGGCAGAACTAAATGAGTCTATGCATCCCCTAACGTTTACACACATACCTGGAGTTCATGAAGCACTTAGGCTGTAGAGTTCAAAGACTCCCCTTTTCCCCTTGTCAAACATGCACATCTCTGCAAATATTTTGCGGTCCGCTTTCCAGCTCTCTCTCCGTGGCTTGGCTGTAGGCGTGCTGTGCATACAGGCCCTTCAACATTAAATATGAGCACTTTGATCCCAGCGTGGCATACTGCTCTGCAGGAATATGATAAGATGTGCTTGAGCATGCCACCTCAAGTAAAATTAAGGCTAGTGGCCTTTCCCACACCTGTCTTATCTGTGCGTGTGTGTCCCCCCTCTGGAACTCATTCAGCCATCTGGATGGAAGGACTGTTAATGTATCCTTTGTGAGTGGCTTCCCTCCCTCCTTTGTGATGGCAAACATCACAGTGTTGATGCGGTTTGCCATCCATCCGTTCGTCCAGCCAGGCCAGTGAGCTTCAGAGGGAATAATAAAGATTAAGAAAAGATATGGCTTGGAGATTTGAGAGTCATGGTAAATGGATGGATTTCCCTTTCTGCCCAACAGTCTCCCTTTTTTTGTTAAAAAAAATATTATTTTTCCTCTTCAAGAGCAGTGCACATCTTTTCGAGGTGCACCGTGACAGCTATAAATGTGTGTGTGAGATGATGATTTTAGCATGGCAGCGTGTGCTGAAAATGTTCTATGTTATGCTGGTTGTGGCGATGAATCTTTTTTATGTATTTATTCACCTCCGTTTGGGGTCAGTATGTTTTTTGACAGGTCTCTTATGCTCGTCAAGGCTGCATTTATTTAATCAAAATACAGTAAAACAATAATATTGTGATTGTAAAAACTGTTTTCTATTTTAATATACTTCAAAATGTAGTTTATTCTTGTGATGGAAAGCTGAATTTTCAGCAGTCGTTGCTTTTGGCTAATCGAGAGCACTTCTCATCTCTTCAAGGTGTACTGTGACAGCTATAGATGTACAGTGCCCTCCATAAGTATTGGAACAGTAAAGACAAAATTGCTCTGTTGGCTGTGGAGTCAAGACATTTGCAAATATGATTAAAAGATGAATATGAGACAAAACTACAGAATGTCACATTTTATTATTAGCCATTTCAACACATACATGTTTTACCAAATAAAAAGAACAGCACTTTTAGAGTTCATCCCACTCATTGTTGTGAGCATAAGTATTGGGACAGTTGAACATAAGGCAGATATAAAAGATTAAAAGCTATTATTTAGCTGCAGATCCCTTGCACACAATTACAGCAGTGAATCTGTGGCCCATAGACATCACCAGACTCTTGGTCTCATCTTTTGAAATACTTTTCCCAGCCTTTAATGCAGCCAATTCCAATTGTTGCTTGTTTTGGGGAGTTTCTCATTTTACTCTCCTTCAGGTGGTGAAATTCATGTTCAATCGGATTTAAATCTGGAGATTGACTTTAAGTATTCCAAGACTTTCCATTTCTTTTGTTTTATAAGTTCCTTGACTGAACTGGCCGGGTAGTCGGGTCATTGTCCTGATGCACATAGCCAATCTCCCAATGAATCTGGTGGCATTTTCTTGAATATTGGTAGGCAAGATGGTTTTGTACCCTTCCAAATTCATTCTGCTACTGTCATCATACATTAAGTCATCAGTAAAGTTGAGAGGGCCTGTTCCAGAGACAGCCATGCAAGCCACTGCCATTGCAAAAACTTCCACCATGCTTTACAGATGAGGCTGTATGCTTGGGATCATTTGCAGTTCCCTTTTTTTCTCCACATTTTTGCTTTCCCATCACTTAGATAAAAGTTCATCTTTGTCTCATCGGTCCATAAACACAGTTCCAAAACCCTTCTGGCACACCTTTGTGCTTTTTTGCAAACTCTAATCTTGCGTTTCTACTTTTGGTGCTGGTCAGAGGTTTGCATGTTGCTGTGTAGCATCTGTAATTCTGTGTCAAAGTCTCCTGAGGACAGTAGATTGTCAGAGCATCACGCCAGCTTTCTGGAAGTTGTTGGTGATTTTACAGACACGTCTTTAGGGTTCATTTTCACAGCTTTTATGATTTGTCTGTCATCAACTACTGTTGGTTTTCAGCCGATCAGGTAGTTGTTGCTAAAGTGGTGTCGCTGGCGGTTTCCAAACTCTTGATTTCTCCATGCCCTTTTTTTTTTGCTATAGCTCTAATTGACTTCCTCTTTTCTTTTAGCATCCAAATTGCTTGCTTTTCTCTAAAAGTCAGTTCCCTCATCTTCATCCTGGTTTGTGTGTGTCATCATCGAATGCAAGATTCAGAATGCAGAAGTAATGGATATAACTGATATGACACATTCCCTGCTTTTAATATCTGAAGAGTTAATGCAACAGGACACAGCTGATCACTTAGAAAGACCTGTGAGGCAACTGTTCCAATACTTGTGCTCACGTCAGATAGGGGGAATGAAACTCTAAAAGTGCTGAACTTCTTAGCTGGTAAAACATCTGTGTTGAATCACCCAATAATAAAATGTGACATTCTGTAGTTTTGTCTCATATTCATCTTTTAATCATATTTGTAAATGTCTTGACTCCACAGCAAACAGAGCAATTTTGTCTTTACTGTTCCAATACTTTTGGAGGGCACTGTATGTGTGAGATCCTGGTTTCAGCATGCAGTCTACTGAAAACAATCTGTGTGACATGGGTTGTGACGATGGATGATTTTTTTGTTCTGTCAGGGAGCTCAGTTTGTCCTGAGAGTGGCGAAACAGCCTCAAGGCAGCATGTTTATAATAGAGCAGTAGAGAGGTAAGGGCTCTGATGCCTGCCTCTCAGTGCTCAATGTCAAAGGCCAGACAGAGACACTTGTTGTGGTAGATTGCTTGAAGATTGGTTAGATTGCCAATACTTATTGTGTATGACCATTCAAGAGAGTGAGGTTTGTATGTGTGGGAGAGGGAAAAAAAAGAGTGTGAGTTTTACATGTTTGGGAGGAGCTAAATATATTCACAGGGACTCTGTGGTTCAGGCAAGCTCAATCTTGCTTCAGGTCAAACCCAGGGCGAACCCATCACAAGCTTGGAGTGCATGGGGGAAAAAAATCAGCACTTGCGTTTTTGGTAATCCACAACAGCTGTGTGGTTTGCGTACTATTCAATAAATACTGTGTGTGTGTATGGGTGTGTTTTCTAGATTATGTCATTTGCATTTGTGTGCTGTGCGTGTATGTGGGCAATGCCTGTTTGTCCAGATGTGGCCAGCTGTGGATCTGGTGTCCTAGATAAGCATGTGCTCGACTCCTCCAGGGCTACATCAGTGAGCTCTGCTTTTGGCCGTGGCTTTGGGCTCTCAGTGTCATCTCTCATTACAGATGCAGAGATATACTTACCATGCACACAGGAGAGAAGCATGTTCTCTGTTTATTAATCAGACAAATATTACAGACAATCTGCTTGTGGTCACAATAAGGCATTTGATTGGGGTAATGGTGAAATTTTGCCTGCTTAGCAAAAATATGTGGGGAATATACTGAAAAATAATGTGATATATAGTAAATATACAGTATGGAAAACTATTGATTATATTTTTCAGTATACTGCAATATATGCATGGACTATATGTTGATACAAATTAAAATATATATGACAACAAAAACTGTACTACATTTTCACATGTAATAGCTTTATTTGAAGTACACAGTTAATTTCTCTTTCATGAGTTAACACATGGGTGGACATAACGCTGAACACATATTCATAATCTTTTATCTCACTTCATTGTTTACATTGTTAAACGTTTCATGTATGAAAATGTGTGATAGTGGGTGTAAATATAAAATACACACACACACACACACACAATGATATATATAAGTAGTGTCACATTTTCAATATATGGAAAGTAGCAATTCCTTATGTATTGTTCAATATATTGCAATATGTTACCACAATATATTATTCTGTACATTTTCAATATACTGTAAATCATTTAATATATCGATTGTTAATATATATTAATATGCAGAAAGGATTAGCATTAGCCCTTGCTGGTAGATGCCATAACTATACCTAAGGATACAATGTATGTCGGTGATATATGATATGATATACTGTTTATTTAGGCCCATAGTGGATACATATCAGCCTATATTGTATATGTTACATTTCCGCTCTTACAAAAAAATAAAAAAATAAATAAAAATAGAAAAAACTGAAACACTAACCAATTTTTAACACTTTTAAGTAATTTTATGTAATCTCAAAATCTCAAAATTTATATCCATTCTAAGTGACAAAATTAATTTTCTATTTCTTGTTTATCAGTCCCAACATAATTATCAGCATATCTTTATCGTATTTGCAGGTTTTTGCCATTTTAATATTGACGCATGCACCATCACACAGCAAAATACTAACATTGTACACTTTTCAGTCACTTTTCAATCAGCATTGTCATGATGTTACTTTGCTAAGGCTCTAGAATGACTAGGCACCATGTTGCTTACATACTTAAAAATGTGTGTGTTACTTGTCAGTAAAGAGTTCAATTTTCAAATCGCACATACTGTACTTACAGGAGTGCTGCACCAGCCAAGCAACTGTCATTGCGATTTGCTTGAAAATGCTACCTATACTGAAGCTTTCCCTACATATTATAGAGCTGCTTGGTAGAAGCAGGTGAGATTCTCCCTTTTTGTCCTCTGTCAGGACCGCACAGGACAAACATTGCTCTAAGGGCCTGAAGGAAAGGCAGATTAATGCAGCGGGCTTGAATATTTTATATCAAATGTATTAAAGCCTCATACCACCTCGGTCTTTTTCCATCAGTCTGTAGTCACAGGTCCTGCAGGGTGACTTTGACTCAAGCAGAGGGAGGGATGCCCCATCCCAGGACTCACACTCTTGTTTGTCACATTTTCTTACCACGTTATTTGATCACCCCGCCCTACACCTTCTGTCGGATTTGTGTTTTCACAAATTTGTGATATGAAATATCACTGCTGCCTGCCAGTGTGATGTTCTTCGTCATCTCGCGCTCAGGTTTGTGTGCTGTCAGTGTATGCTTGAAGGAATATCCATCTGTTTTTGTTTCAATGTTATTTCTGCCTGTTCACTCATTTCACCTACAGTGGAAGCTTAAATCTTAGCTACACAATAGACATGTGCTGAATTCATGCTATATGATATGTTTGTGCCATGCCCGCAGTTTGTAAATCTAGTTTAAGAGGATTAGGCCTGACAGCGTCTGCCTCTGTGAGGTCTGCTTAGCAGCGGATGACGCCTGAATGATGCATGTCGGGAATGTGATGACATTGTGATACTGCACCGCTCGCTTTCGCCGCCTGCTGGCCTGGAGGAACATTTTGGGCTCTTCTGATTGACACTGGATCCTCTCATAGACAATGAAAGAATCAAAGGGCCCGGATCACAAAATGCACTCTCCCACTCATGTGTAATGAGAGCACTTCAGCGGCTGTTGTGCCTGATGCTCCGATTTGACCAGCACTTTGCCTTAGACATAAAGGAATGCCAGAGTCCACATTCCTCATAGTGCCGAGATCAAAGTGATATATTCTCTCTAACGCAGTGAATTAAATCTCGGCACACTGTGCGAAGCGCACCTTGCCAGCGGTAAGGGTGTATTTAAGTCTGGCCACACACGCTCATTCGATCACTGGCTGCGGTGGCAGCTGCTATGCCTTGGTGGTGTTTTTCTCCTCGCTCAGGCTTATTCATTATGCATACTGTTTAAAATGTCATTCTCCATTTACTGCTGGTCCTAAAACCCTGGGGCTTTGTGCTGAGTAAAGTGTATCCTCCGAGTTCCCATGTGTCTGCTGTTTCTCTGTGTTGTTCTCCCTTACTCGTCTCTTGATGGGAATGGAATGCTATCCATTCTGCTTTCTGTCCCCTCTTGTATGTCTCTCTCGGTTCCTCTTCATCCCCTTTACTGCGTATGGCTGTCGGTGTCTGTTTCGTGCTCTCTGTGGTGATATGGTTTTCTTTTCGGCCATTACTTCTTTTGCTTTTCATCCCCCTGCTGCTTCTCGCTCAGTTAGGTAAATCAGCTGCTGGCTTTCATCTTAGGCTCAGTGTTTTATTAAAATTTTATCTTTTCAAGGCTGCATGATAACAAATAGCTGTTGGACTATGCAGCAAGAGAAAGCATAGCTTTAAATAAAGATTACACTAATCAATATGGTTACAAGGAAGCTTCCAGTGTGGAGGATAATGTACAATGTAAAGTAAATACACTACTGTTCAAAAGTTTAGGGACTGTAACATGTTTTTAACGCTTTACAGAGAAGTCTCTTGTTCTCACCAGAGCTGCATTAATTTTGTCAAAACTATAGTAAAACAGTAATATTGTGAAATTTATACTTTTAGTATTATTTATATTCTATTTCAATGTAATTTAAAATATAATTTATACATGTGATGGCAAAGGTGAATTTTTAGCAGCCATTACTCCAGTCTTCAGTGTCACATGATCCTTCAGAAATCATTCTAAATGATTTGGTGCTCAAGAAACATTTCTTCTTATTATCAGTGTTGAAAACAGTTGTGCTATTGAAACATTTTTATGACTTTTTTGTGGATTTTTTTAAGCGAGCAGAATTTATTTGAAATATAATTTTTTTGTAATGTTATAAATGTCAGTTTTAATCAATTTAATGTGTACTTGCTGAATAGAAGTATTAATTTAAAAAAGAAATAAATAATACCTTACTGACACCAAACTTTTAAGTGGTAGTGTATGTGTAGTTGTTACATTTTAAAAGAGGATGTTAATCTCGTTCTTTTAAACCTGTATTTTTTACTTACTTCTGTGTAACAAAAAAAATATATATATTTTGAAGAATCTTTTCCAGGCTGTTCATAGTGACCAAGGCTTTTAAGCTTCAAAGATGGTGATAAACTAGGGCTGGGTATTGATTTTAAATTTCCTGATTTAATTTGATTCCAATTCACAAGCTCTCCGTACAATTCTGATATAATTTGATTCTAATTCACAATCTCTCAATGTAGTTCTGATTCTTTTGGGTATATTTCAGTTATATTGTCCATATATTATTTATGAAAGAAATTCTCTCTCAGCTAAAGCTGTAAATTGTACTGTGAATCTTCTAACTTGGTGCATTGTGAAAATAATATTAAAAAATGAACAGGGCCCACATTAACAATATTATAAAAGCCAAGAAATGCAACACAACCAAAATAATGCTAACTGATGTAAACAAGTCAAATCAACACAACTATTGGTGGTAGGGATCTAGTTATCTTGAGTTGGCGCTATTTTGTAGTGGAGATAGGTTCAAAAAGTGAAATGACAGTAGCAGCTTGAGTTTCCCATGTGAATGAATGTGTGAATAAGCAAGAAGGATTCTCTCCTCAGGTGACACAAATTTGTAAAGTATTTCTTTCTTCTGTGGAACACAAAAGAAGATATTTTCAAAAATGTTGGCAAAACAACAGCTTTGGTTGCTATTGACTTACACTGTATGGATAAAAACCATTGAGCCTTTTCTCAAAATATCATCTTTTATGTTCCAGAAGAAAGAAACTCATAGGTTTGGAACAACACGAGAGTGAGTAAATGGTGACAGGTATCATTTTAGGGTGAAGTATCCCTTTAAACAGCTGGCTTGTGCACATACAGATAGAGAAAAGGATCAATTTTAGGATTTTAATAATTAATAGCAGGATTGTGATTAATCTGAAAAATCAATGTTTACTCAGCCCTACAAATAACAGTAAAAGCATCATATTACTAGTCCATACAACTTGTGCACTATAATCCGAGTTCAAGCAACATGATAGCTTTATGTGAGCAACAGACAGATTTAACACATTATTCACTGATAATCTTTCCCTCCAGTGAGCTGTTAACTCAAGAACCAATGTGAACGGATCATTGAGCCAGTGAGTTGAACATGATGATTGAATTGGTGAACAAATCATTCTTTTGAAGGGGTAAACTTTTCAGTGAACCATTTGATCCAGTTTACAAAATTTAAAAAAATTTGGTTCACTGTTGCTTTAAACAATTTCTACCTGATCTGACCTTGAGCCTATGGTTACCTGACAAAACATTCTCTCAGTGTAGCTGGAATTTCTTAATATGCTTAGTGCCAAGACTTCAGCGTCAGCTAAAAAGTGTGCAGAATGTGACGCCAAAGCCCTGTGCCCTGCCCTCTCCCTGCTCAGAGCTTTACATAAAAAATACAAGAAGTCTGCAGTTTGAGTAAGCAATAACATCTGTTCCAGCCCACTATATTCATTTCCTATTCTCTCTCTCTCTGACCTGTTCTCACTTACCACAGTATGTAAACATCGGGCCTGTCAGCAATAGAAAAGAGGACAAAGAGGAAAAGATCTTCTTTGCCAATAGCTGTTAACATGAGGAGAGCGGTCTAATGGTGGTAGTGCTGAAACAATGCAACTCCGGAGTGCTTTGGCAGACAGGGAGCTGTCCAGTGCTGAAATCTGAGGCCTCGAATGGAGTGGCAGAGCGGAAGCTGCAGTGTTTGTGCTTCTCTACGTGTGTTTGTGTGTGTGGAGAGAGTGCAGAAGAGAGGTCAATTGGAGTTGCATTGTTTCACATGGCCAGGCTCTGCTTTAGAAGCCAATTATGCTGTAATTCTACAGCCTGAGCAGGTGATTTCTCCTCTCTCTACTGTCTGTGATAGCTGTACTGAAGAGTCGGTCCACTGTGAACAGTTCCAATAAGCGTTCCACTATTCCATCAGAGCAAAAACAGCCCAGGGACTGCTGCCAGGAGGTATGTTCGTGTGCCATATGTGAGTGTAGATATAAATGCGTGTGGTCAAAATTAGACTTGGGTGATTCTGCGAGTGCAAGTGGCATTTATTACAATTTCTGTGATGTATTTCCTGCGGTCTGTGTGTGGTTGAAAGTTCATGGCACTGAGTGTGCTAGCAGGGAGCGCCCCTGCAGTTTGAAAAATGTACAAAAATAACTCAGAGACAGGCAGTAAGGTTAAAAGTTCGAAGCGATACAGTGCTTCACTGGAAAATGAAAAATCTTAATTTCCTCACCCTTATATTGTTCCAAACCTTACTTTTGTTCTGTAGTTGTTATAGGACTGGTGTGGTAAATTTCAAGTCATCTGAAGACATATGAAAGACCGAAATCCATAGTTCACATTAATTACTGAAAATTTTACCATTTACTCAAGGTTTTAAATAAGACATAAATGTTATTTTGGTCGCAAGATGCACAAGTAGTCATTTGGCGTTTGCTGACAAGTCATTTTGTAGTCAATATGACTCTTTAAGTCATAAAGATCCCAATTTGTGGTAATTTTATGATGATTTTATGCTGCTTTTGTCATTTTATAGCTTGACAGACCCAGTCCCAATTCACCTTTATTATACTGTATGGAAAGGAGCAGCATTTAGAATCCTTATATTTTACTGAAGAAAGAAAATCAAACCGATTTGAAACAGCGTAAGAGTGAATGAATTATGCCATTTTAGTCTGTTTTTAGGTGAACTAGCCCTTTAAATCTTAACTTGGCAAATTAATACCCTAAAGGTGCATATTAGTACATTGAGGGTGCATATTAGTGCATTAAAGGTGCATATTAGTACCTTAGAGTAGTAATACACAAGATGTAGGGGTAGATAAGCTACAAAAGTGTATGTTTGAGGGTCCCGTTCCAATGACAAGCTTACTTAAGAAGTATTTTTTTGCACATCTTTCTTTTAGTAATAGCCATTGAAGGGGAGACCGGCCCCTCCTCCTCACCCCATACAACCAAATATGTACCAGCATCCTGTTTATTACATCCTCTCAAATCCTGAAGAACTCCTGAAATTTCACATTAAAATAGCAGATTTTATGATGGCTTCATTCACGAGTCATTAGTCCAGGCAAAATGATCACCCATAGTGCAGGATGAAGTCATACTCATTGAAACTCGGATCCTTCAGTCTGTTTAAAGATTCATGGACAGCCATTAGCTTTCCCAAGCAGTTTTGGCTCTCTTCATCTTAGTGAGGCCATCTTAGGAGAAAAATAGACCCACAATGCTGCTTATCGTATTCAGCCTGCATGCCCTTTGAAGAACTTATACTGCTAAAACCAATAAAAAATACAAGGGTGAAGGGTAAAACATTAAAAGCACAGGATTCGATGACCTGTGGCCCCCACATTGAGAGTTTAGAGGAAACGTCAGGTCCAGACATGCACAACTGATAACTGATTCTGTAGTGAACCCTGTTGGGAGGTGTTGCCCTTCACCTTAGCTGTCAATCAAGCATGATCAAAGCTCAGTGACCCCCACATGCAACATAAAAGCCTTCGTCTTGGTGTCATTAGAGAGCTGAAAAGGCTAACCGCAGGACTGTGACTGCACGGGGTAGGGCTCAGTAATGCCTTTGACATAATGTGTCATTTGCATACTGAATGTATGGACAAATATATTCAAAATCTCTCCCAGCGGAGGCAATCATATTAAAAATGTATAAGTCATATCCTATGACAAGAAGTCAAAGCCTAAATAATCAAGCACTATGATGCTAAGCTTTTATTGTTTACATTTCTGAGAAAAAATTGCTAAACTGCTCAGTTAAGTTCTATGCACCTTTAAGCTACTAATGTCACTTTTAGGTTACTAAGATGCCCCTTTAAGATACTAATATGCCTGTGTAATGTACTAAAATGGCACTTTAAGTTATGAAGATGCACCTTACACCGTGTCCTAATCAGACGTGACGCAATAATATTCCAACAACAAGCAATTTGTCTGTCTACACCTTTTAAGCTACTAAAATGCCATTTTAAATTACAATTAATTAAGACGCACCTTTAAACTACTAACATGCCCCTTTAGGGTACTAATATGCATATACTAATATACTAATATGTAATATACTAATATATAATATATAATACTAATATATGCATATGTAATATACTAATTTGAACCCTTTCAGTGTACTGCCCCAGGGGCAAGCTGTTTTACCCCTAAAATGATAATTTTTGTACACTTTTTCTGTCAGAAAGCAGACAGTTTAGTAAATATTTTAAATTGGGCATACAGTGCACACAGTTTTCCTGCTGTATGCATATACTATATATAGGTTATGTTCCTGTACATTAGCTCATCTGGTATAGCATAGTGCTAACAACACCAAGATCATGGGCTCAATTCCCAGGGGCCATGTATGCTGGTGAAATGTACTATAATAGCCCTTGAAGTTGCTTGGGATAAACAAACGTGAATGAATAACTATAAATGTGTGTAGGCATTTGAGATCATGCATGTTGAGCAATAATAGGGTAAGTAAATAGAAATAAATTAACATGCAGCGCTATCACTCCTATATCCCTGAAGCCTTTGATGACGAAGAACGTGCTAAGCTATAGCAAACATCTGTCTTAAATAGACAGTAGATGTTCTGTTACTAAGAGCAGTGTGTCAAACCTTGTGTTGTTTTTGGTCTATGCCATCAGACGTGTGACTTTTAGAGTGCTTCCAGGAATTAGGTTATACTGAGAAGTCGACGTGAAATAGCAAAGAGCAGCAGGTGATGACT
>JAFVLL020020698.1:52179-71649 GCA_021397915.2 Tor tambroides | reverse complement strand
CTATGTATTTTGTAGTCTCCACCTCAGACGTCACGGCCACAGATATATATATATATATATATATATATATATATATATATGGTTTTAAGGGGTCAGCAAATGCATATAGCCTCGATTAACAGCCATGTAATTCAAAGTAGGTGTAGGTGTTTAATGGTTTTTTAAGTTATTATTGAAAACAGATTATACTATTAAGCTACTTTAAAAAAAAGAAGTAGTCAGCTATGCTATAAGCTACAAACAGAAATTAGCGTTGAAGCTGATTATGGGAGTAATATAATTTTATATCATATTATATAACAAAATCAGAGCTTATCTGACTCAAAAACTATGGAGATTTTGAACCAAAAACGAATTTTGTGATGGACTGAATTTAGAGAGATACTTTTAAAGTAATTACAAATAGGGAAAAACTGAGTCTATAACTGAGTCAGAAACATAGTGTGAACAGCAGTGTTTAACTAAAATGAACCAGATTTTCAATACAAATAATGTGGCGTTTTGTCACACAACACCACTACTTTTTGGATGAAGTAGGTTTTTACTAGAAATGCTGAATATGAAAACAGCAGAGCTGCTGTCATGGTAGTGAAAAATAGTTAGTAGCGTATAGGTCTTCTGGGCATAGATTTGTATAGATATCGCATTCGACTGCTTCAGACGTGTCCACCGTCTTGGAACGGTCACTCACACTAAAAACCAACGAATGTTCATTTGAAAATGCCACAGCACTAAGCAGCCTAAGCAGCTATATGTTCCCGATAAAATGGGATAACCTTTCACAGGTCAGAATATGTTGGTTTGTGTTTTATGTAGCTATAACTAGATGTGACCAATAGAAAACAGCCCTTATTGAAGCATCTATGGTTCTAGGTGGTCACCTGCTATCTCAGTCAGGAAGTTCTGTAAGTAAAAACCTATTAATTTTCCTCATAGTAGTAATGTTTTTTAATGATTTTTTTTTTACTTATAAACCATAGACAGACCTATTGTGAGTTCTGAGGTTGTTAATCGATGCTGCGCTTTTGCTAAAGTTGTCAATCTGTATTTATCAACTTATTTTTAAAATAATCATGTTGAACAGTGGAATTCATGGTGATAAACTACATTACCCATGATCCTGCAAAGAAATATCCACCAATCAGAGAATCACAACAAACAAATTGAAACAAAAAAACACTTTAGTGCCCACCCACTACCATGAAGCACTAAGAATGACATCAAACTAATTAAATATTTGTATATATAAAAATATTTTTCAATAAACATACAACATTGTTTATATATACATCTTTAACTCTTTGTTTTTTTATTTCAATTATGTCGTTCGCAATGCTTCATGGGATTGTAGTTCCTTCCCTTTTTAAAGCCGTTAAGTACCTTTGTGATGTTTTGATTCACCTCGTAGCTGTTGATTTGGTTCATGACTTTTTAATGAACTCTTTAATGAAGACTTTTTTTTAAATCCCAATGGAACGTATGAGCAACCACTGTTGCATTTGACAGAGCAACCAAATCTATACTGATATTCTGACCTTTAAATAAGCCTCAAATCACTCATTCACTGTAAGTCTGGGATTTTTTTCACCTGTTTTGTCATCTGCCTTGTTAAAGTTGTCAATTCAATGGCTTAGAATCGTACATTAATTGTTTATATATAGGAAAGGTTAGTTAATGCATAATATGGGGTTTGTTTGAATCAGTAGCACTAAGCAATAATGATATGAAGCTTGCTGGCAGGAGAAACTATGACCTATAACTGCTGCCAGCATGATGAAATCTGTTGATACAGTAAGTGTAAACACACACACATGGTCTTGGTCTAACCATAAAAACCATCATACTTCACTGGTCAAAAGTCATCCTGTCCACCAGTCAACCACAGTGTTATGAAGTGTCCAGATGGTCCTCTTTGTAAAACAGTCCACAGTGTAAACCCACAGGCCACGGTGGGGAGGTGTTAAATGGCTCTACTGTCTGTGAAATGCCCAATAGCAACAACTCACCCAGTTCTGAAATGTCGGGGTCAGTCCGGGACTTGTTCCGCAGTCTCTCTGAGGATATGGATTGAGGGGTTTTCCGCTCTCATAATGGGATTTATCCGCATGGTGAGCTGAAAGATGGAGAGAGGGATGAGGGAAGTATGGAGAGCAGCGGGAGGCTGAACTCCCTCATTCTCACGAGGGCCTGTTATGATGGCTGCAGATGGAGTTTAGCTGTCATATTAGCAGGGTGTCGAGTGCATGTGATGAGCTGCACGTGATTCCACATCGAATCTCCCCCAAAACAACAGCAGCTTTGAAGTAGAACGAGAGGTGGAAAGAGCTTTCTGACGCTGTGGAACATTTCGTGTCACAGCTAAAAGATTGCAAACACTACAGTTCTGGTACAGAACCTAATTTGATGCTTCACTGTTCATAGAGGCCAAATATAACACATTTAGGCTAACGCATTGTGGGAACGTTGTTTTGAAATGTTTTTAAAACCTTATAGTTTATAGATTATAGATTATAGTTAAATGTGTAGCAAATTTGCTTAAAAGGGAATTGTATATAAATAATTACAATTAATTATGATTAATTACAATTATTTATATCGGCTGACAGTAATAACCGTCGCAGAATTAAATTGCCATCAACTAATCTGTTCGTCCAGCGAACATTCAGTTTAAGTTCATATCAACTCTAAGAAAGGATATTTTCACACAGAAAATTTTCTTGAGCATAATGCATTAGAGCATGTAGCAAGGGTCAAATCGTAAAGGGACATTTAATATGCAAGGCAGAATCAGAAACTCATGAATTTGTGCACACAACTTTTATTAACTAAACACTTACGCAAACTAGTCTAACAAACAAACAAACAAACATACAAACATACAATCACTCATACATGGGGAAAGGGCTAATGAGAGTTGATGGATGAAACCATCAGGAAAACCAGAGAATCCAGTTATGGAGAAAGTCATTTAACCACCTGCGCCGTTTATGACGGGGTCTATAACTTGTACTAATAACCTCTGTTTCGTTTAGTTAAATGTACAATACTTTAACTGCCTTTGGTCGGGTCGAGTGTCCGGAATGCAGTCTCAAATGAAAGTCTTAATGGTTTTAAAGTTTTGGACTCCTGATCACGTTCTTCCAGGTTGAAGATGATGAATTCCAAAGATGTTCTGAGGTAGAAATGTTCTTTCCAGGTAGAAAATGGAAAAAAAAGAGCTAAGAAAAAGAGATCTGCTGAGGTCCAAGGAGCTTGGTTGAATGGAAAGACAAGGCCTCAAGGCCTGGCACAAAACCTAAAGTGTTCAGAAGAGTTTTAGCTTACATCCTCCACATCCTCTTAGGATCTAACAGAACCGCAGACTGCAATGGGCGTCACTTACGTGAGAGCTTTATCTGCTATGGAGGTCACACCTCTGGGATGTCAAAGAGCCAATTGGAGCCCTGGACTTCGGAGGGAAAGTTTTATGGCTCTTTGTTTCCATGCATGGTAATTTGCATAGGTAATTCGCCTGGGTTAATGCACAAACTACTAAAGATTCTTCCATGTTGCATAGTTATCGACATAAAATATACACTCTCAATTCAATCATCCGAAGACGAATGGATAGAGACCAAACATGATACAGTTAAAGTGATATTAACTAGTGATATATTATAAGCGTGCATAAAACAGGATACAATACACAAGAACATATACAAGAATAATAATAACATACACAATGACCTGAAGGGATATGTGTGTTCATTCAAAGAATTAATTCATAGAAAACCAAAGTGAGGAAAGTTCTGTTTATGGGCATGGATTGGGTTTCAGAAGAGCCTGCACTTCGCATCTCACATACTTTTGAGCAATAAAACAGTCTTATCAGATGGTTTCCCTGGTAACTGAGCCTTTTAGGGTGTTCTTCCAGGAGAAGGGTCCAACAGCCCTCACAATTTGTTTGTGGAATGAGAGGGTTTCCTGAATTATTCATTAAATATAATGACTAAATGTGTGTCTGATTCGTCCATACGCTACAAATGACACAAAAACGGTTCTTCAGCGTTCTACTAACGTTATTTTTACCCAAATATAACGCTATTTCAACGTTTATTTTAATATTCTAAAAACGTTAAAACATCCTGTTTTTTTGTCATGATTAGAATGTTATTTAAAGGTTTCTTACAACATTCTACTAACTTTATTTTTACTGAACAGATAACATTATTTGAATGTTTATTTTTATTATTCTAGGAACATTAAAATTTCCAGTTTTCTCGCCATGATTAGAACGTATAAATATAAATAACCAGTGTTGGGGGTAATTACAAGTAACGCGAGTTACATAATGAGATTACTTTTTCCAAGTAACTAGTAAAATAACACATTGCTTTTAAATTAACAAGAAAAGTTACTCTGAGTTACTTTTTCAAATAAGTAACGCAAGTTACTTTGTTTTTGACTTAAAATACATACAGTATATAATAGCAATGAGGCAAAAATAATTAGTTTAAATAAAGTATCAAAAGCAAGTAATCATATGTTTTATTGAACAAAACTGTTAAAATACATAATGTATTATAAACAATAGAGCTATTGTACATTACGAAGTATAACAAATGCCAGCAGAGGGCGCCAACGGCCTGGCGATTGTTGTTACACTTTACTGCGCGATCTAATCCTTGTTTTAGTATTGACTCAACAATATCTAATTCAAATGCCCACTTAATCTTTACTATTTGGTCATTTCTTTATGATAGACATGCTATATCCACTGTAATTTCTTGAATATGTCGACATCAAAACGTGTAAACGAGTGAGGGTTTAAACTTTTATTTTGAAATCGCGATGAACAGTTAACGTAGCATATTGAGAAAGATATTGATGTATTCTCCTGTGTTTGCATAGATTTACAAATGATTTACCTTACAAATCTGATGAAATAGCGCACGTTGCATTCCCAGATGAATGTTATAATAAACCCAAACTCACAACAATATGCAGAAATGGAATTTGAGACGTTCCACACATGTAAATGATAACAGTTTGTGTAGCAGCATTTACTGTGAACGGAGCCGCTGTGAGACGCACTTACGTAACCTACACCCATGTAAATAATTAAAGCACATATATTAAACCTTCATCGCATATATTTAATTAAATCGTAGCGTTTCTGAATTCTTAATAGTATTATGCTTAATTACAATTTTTAAATAGGTTTAATATGTGGAATGCACCACTTCCGGTATTTTGCTGATTACTCGACATGGGCAAAATGCAATCAAGGATTTTTTTAAATCGAGTACTCGAATAGAATCGACAAATCGTTCCAGCCCTAATTGGGAGTAAGTGCACAGGCAGAGACATTTTCTTCAGCCTGAGGCTTATTAATTTCACTCTTGGTGTGAAAGGGCCTTTACAGTCACCAAAAATATAACTTTTGGGGTTTCTGTTATTAAAAATAAATAAGCAAGCCCAACCCAGGTGACAAAAAGTAATGCAAAAGTAACACAATGCATTATTTTAGTTACTTTTTATGGAGTAACACACTATTGTAATGCATTACTTTTAAAAGTAACTTTCCCCAACACTGCAAATAACATCATGAGAACATTCTAAGAAATGTTGTTCTAAAAAGATTTTCTCTCGACGTTATGAGAACATATCAAATATTTATCAAGTTATAAGAACATTACATAAACATTACTTTAAGAATGTTCTGTTAGCTGGGATACCTGAAGAAAGCTAGCTATTAGCATTGGCATTTATCTCAATGGCAGTTGCTCGGCTAGTGTGTGATCACTTTTATGGAAGGATGTGACTAATGTTGCTGCTAATTGTTGAAATGTTTTTGAGCTAACCACCTAATTACTATGGAGCCACTGGAAAATTGTCATAACAATGCTAATTGGTTAATGGCACCACAAGAAAAAAACAGACGTTTAGGCTAATGCAGCTAGGCTATAGGGTAAGTGTGGCAATGCTGAGAATGCAGCACATACTTGCCTTTTGTTATGAATAATGTTCAGATTCCACTCTGTTTGTTAGCATGTTTCTAAGCTAATACCATTAGTCTAATAAGAACAAGAATATCAGTCACAATCATGCTGTATATTGAGGCAAAACAATACATTAATTACTTTTCAATGCTGAATGAATTACATATTATAATGGACATTTCTTGTCTTGAGCTTGTTGTAATGCCTCAAATGTAAAGCATTCAAGAAATTCTGCCTTAGACTTTGGCCAAAATAAGGGATATTAAAAGTTTGCATAATTTCCTCTGAGGCTTTAAAATGCACTCTAGTTTTGCAACTAACTGCAGTTTTAAACAAAGCTCTTGTTTTGTTACAGTACATTTTGTACAATTTTATACACATCTCCATTCAATAGATCTTCTTTACAGAACTCAATATTTTCATTTGAAAGAAAATAATATTTTTATTAATATTTTAAAGTATGCATTAAATTGGTAAAGATATTTATAATGTTACAAAACATTTCCTTTTTCAAATAAATTCTGATATTTTGGACTATTCATTAAAGAATCAAGAAAAAAATGTATCATGGTTTCCACAAAAATATCCACAGCACAAATGTTTTTAACATTGATAATATTGATAAATACTTCTTAAGTACCAAATCAGCATATTAGAATGATTTCTGAAGGATCATGTGACACTGAAGACTGGAGTAATGATGCTGAAAATTCAGCTTTGCATCACAGGAATACATTTAATTTTAACATATATTAAAATAAAAACAAATATTTTAAAGTGTAATAATATTTCACAATATTACTGTATTTACTGTATTTTTGATTTAAAAAAAATGCAACCTTGGTGAGCATAAATTTTACAGACCCCAAACTTTTGGGTGGTAATGGATATATTTTTTTTAAAGAATAAGAAGAAAATTACATGCAATATTAATTTCTTAATTGTTATACTTATTTTTAATTATTTAGGGGAAAGGAAAGGGGAAGTGGTTTGTGGCCAAGTATGGTGACCCATACTCAGAATTTGTGCTCTGCATTTAACCCATCCAAGTGCATGCACACAGTAGTGAACACACACCCGGAGCAGTGGACAGCCAATGCTGCTGTGCCCAGGGAGCAGTTGGGGGTTTGGTGCCTTGCTCAAGGGTCTCACCTCAGTCATGGTATTGAGGGTGGAGAGAGTGCTGGTTATTCACTCCCCCCACCTACAATCCCTGCCAGACCTGAGACTCGAACCCACGACCTTCGGGTTACAAGTCCAACTCTCTATCCATTAGGCCACGACTACCCATAAGACTGTTCTCTTGTCTGCTTCATGCAAGCGACTGTATTGAATCACACATGCTGTTATCAAAACAGCAACATTTTAATTTTAGCATCACACCACATAGCAACAGGTTCAATATAGTATCGGCCATATCCAAATGTGCACGTGAAATCACAACACTGCTATTTTTTCTGATACAGACTTTAACACAGGTTATGTGAATAAACACAAACAGACCCCTGATTACCCCTGGCATCAGTCCTGATTATTTCTCTAACATAAATATTGTGCGTAAAACCCATTGTTCCCAAAAAACAGATTAAAATTGAATGCTTACAGTGTTGTGTGATTACACTTGCATTGGGACAAACTCATCACATTCAGTTTGTGAATTCCTGGCCACAATTAGGGAAACTGTAGCAGGTCTGTAATCCTGCAACAAGAGTTGAAAGAAGCTTCCACGGGCCGTTGGAGGATGATGAGAGGTCAGGTTTGGGCAGGGAGGGAACAGCTCGTCTACTTCCAAATGTGATTACAATGATGCAGCGTGAGCGTATGATGGGATTCACCTTAAGGGACTACGCTGGCTGCATGCAACAGCAGTGCATACTTTATTTAGTAGTGATGTGTGCCTCAGAAACCATGTACATTTACAGTAATAGAGACTTTTGTCAATGAGAAACACTGTAGTTGATTTCCATCTAAATAGGGTCGTTGTTCATTGTTGAGACTTTTTTTGTGGTTGTATTTCTTTAGATGACGCATTTTATGCGTTGAAAGTGCAGGTTGAAGCATAAAGAAAGCTTTTTGTTCTGTGGTAATTCAGAGAAAATGCACATAGCCCTGCTACACACTGCAAACTTGCCATTTCCTCTGTGCAAAGATATGCGAGCTTAATCACACAGACTCAGCTTAAAGTGTGTGCGCGCGCGTACATACAGTATATATGTTGCATTTGTGCGTTCATCAGCGCTGCTATGGTGAGAGGTGGGAACAACAGAGACGTACGAATTGTTGCTAGAGAAACCTTCCCATGGGGAAGCACTGAACAACACACTCCAACAAATACTTGCCCTGTTTAAAGACTCGTCCGAAGCCTGATACTGTCTGTCGGGTTTCTACACCTCCATTTATATCAATACTCTCCTCTTTTCTTTTCTTTCGTCGTTTAGCTGCAGATTCTCCTCAGGATCCGAATGAATGTTTAGGAAATGTGCTGACAGCAGCATCAGACGGAGGAGAGAGGGAGGGAGGATGGTTTTGAATTTTTCTGGGGTGGTAGAAGGATGCAATAATATCTTGGAGAACGTGAAAACAGCGTTTATCTCACACAGATTTATGAGGCGCCACGTAGGATTTAAATCAAACTTCGCTTATCAATACATACATAAAACACGTGCATATACACCTTACTCACATATAGCCTACATATTGGTTGTTCAAAATATATATATGAAATACATGTGCATACTAATATGAAATCCATACCAATACATCTTAAGTTAGTAATGAATGCATATACACTTATGAATAACTTTCATATAAACTTGACGCACGCATACACCTAGACACTCGCTTATACATATAAACTCGATCTATGCATATACACCCACAATAACACACGCACATACATATAAACTCGCTGCATGCACACACACCTATACATACTCGAATATACATATAAACTCGATCCACATATACACCTATAAACACCGCACATACATATAAACTGATCCATGCACACACACCTATACTTTCAACAAGATATACATATAAATTCTGATCCATGCATGTACAACTATAAACACGCACATACATATAACTGATGCGCGCACACACCCATAAAACACTCGCCAAACATACAAAATAAACTTCACAAACGTATACAATTCTGATAAAAAGAGAGTCATGTGGTTTATGTATATATGCAAGTGATTTCATGTGGATGTGCGTGAACTTTCAGTGTAAACGGAAGTAGCAGTACTTCCGCGGCATCTCCAGATGCCGGGACATTTTAAAACGCTTACTTGGCTTAATGCATTAAAAAATTGTTTTTAAAACCAAACTCAAACACATTATTAATAAAGCATAATGTATGTACAGCAGGGGCCGGAGTGGGACTCATTTTAAGCCCTGTAGTTTCATGCCTTAGACCGCCCCACTTTGTTTTTTTTTTTTTTTTTTTTTTTTGTTTGTTTTGTTGTGTTTTTATATATATATATATATATATATATATATACTGGCCTTTTAGGTGCAGCCTTTACACTTTCTATTATCCCTTTTTTTTTTTTTTTCTATTAGCCTATTTTTTGTTTGCATATTTCCAAATAACTGGGTTTTTTTTATTTTTCCTTTTTTGAGCAAGGCTACTACTGTCAAGGAAGTCAAAAGATAATTACGTCAGCATTAGGGTTGTCAATTAACTTCAGAAATGGAAAATAAGGGACAAATGTGATTCTTTATCTTTTTATTCTTTAAGAAAATAGTTTTTATTGGTGTATTCTTGTAGAAAATAAGTGTTTATTCTTTAAGAAAATAAGGGACAGAATAAGGATGCTCCAACATTTGTACTGTACCATAATGTATGGGCCATGTCTGCCTGCAGTTAAAAAGTTCTCAGAAATAATAACAATTGTTTTGCTTAACCTATTTATACAATTATTCTAAAAAAAAATTTAATGTCATACAAAAATGTAAATTGTACCAATATAGAATTGTGACGTCACAAGTGTAGTAATTTAGAGAAGAAAATACTGTTAAATTACAAATGGCATGAAATTTGAAAGCATAACAACTGAAGGTCTATGAAACATCAGCCAATAAAGCATTTTAAACAATGGCACTTAAAGTTTGAACCAAAATATTATTGCAACCATATAGCTCTTTGGTTAATGAAATGTATATTTTGCATACTATGCACATTTTTTTAAATTGAAGAAATCTGTGAGGTGAGCCGCTTCTGGTGTTTTAATGAGGTCCATGTTTAAATGCCTTTCACACCAAGCACGATAACAATAAAGATAATCTGAAGGCGTAAAGATAACGATATTAGAGTCCACACCAGCGACCATATCGCCTGTTTATTCTAAGCGCAGGTGCTGCCTAAGCCGCTTTAAATTTCCTTGTTAATGCTATAGCAGGATGGATTCTGATTGGTTGGCTATACGGATCGTTCATCAGCTGGAAAATCGTTCTAACTGATTCCAACGATATCGCTTTCTCCAGCTCTTTATCAAGAGAGTTGTGATGTGGACGCTGCTATTCTTTAATACTGAGAACGATTTTTAGAACTAAATCTTTATCGTTACCGTGCAGGCTACGCGAGAAGTTTTTTTTTGTTTGTTTGTTTTGGATTTCCCTCTATTTAACAGCCTTAACATACAATTAAAGAAGTCTTTCCTCAGGGGGATTGAATGTTTTTCTGCCTCTCAGAGACAGCCACCCACCCAGGCTGTTTGCATTTGCCCAAACTGATTTGGCAAAATCAAAACGCGGATGGTGGTTATTGCCGCGAATGGAAATCCCGATCGCTGTGAAGCGGGAGCAGCAGAGAATTCCGCTTGGTCTTAAAGCATTCCTCAAACGGCTAAAAAAAAAAAAAAAAACGGCTATGCAAAAGGAATGATTAATTATCAATTGAGAATTTGTTATTGATATGGTCTAGTGAAAATGATAATAATGAGCTGTGAGAAAATAATAAATAAAAAGAGTGGGGCTGCTGTGAGTGCAGGCAAACAATACAGCATCCATATTTCAACCCAGTGGCGACCGGCCCTAGCGGCGAAAAAACCAGACCGGCCCACCGGGAATCCTCCCGGTGCTCCCGATTAGCCAATCCGGGCCTGATGTACAGACAAGCAGATGAGTCCAGAATAAGAACGCAGCGCGTTTAATTACGGCGTTTCCTCCCATAAAGAATATGCTTAACGTGGCTTAATGCGTAAAGGCAGAGTTTTTAAAATGCCAAACTCAGTAAACACATTATTAATAAATCAAACTAGAGTTTGGTCTAAAAACACTGTTTTAAAATCACTTTAGTAAATCATAAGAGTACAGTTTGACAATGTGTTTATTATAAAAGTAATGACCAAATAGGCTACATCAGACGTATAACTCGTTGGTGGAACCCCGTATAGGCGGCTTGGAGAAAAGTATTTAAAATATCAAAACATGTATTGTTATTGTAGCAGTAAATTTGAACCAGAGAAAGTTTTGAAGCTGCTATATTGCGCTTGATGAATTAAATAATCGCCTGACACCCCACCCCACTGATTAAACGCCCAAGTATTTAATTAAAATGACTTTTAACATTTAAAATGACTAATTGTCAAACTGTAAAGCTTGTTTTACTCGTGTAATGATTTGATACAGTGAGTTTTGCAACATGTCCCTTCATATAAGGGGTACAACACACAATTATTTAAATTGGAAAATCAACAGTTATTTTTTTCATGTAAATTTTGTATGTACTGTACGTGACAGTAAGGAAAATATTGGAAGTATTGTTCATGAAGTAGATATTCACAAACTATAACTGCGCCAAGTTAGGCTCCACTAGGCGTTTACTATAGCCATGTAAACATTAATCTGAATGAATTATTGGACTTCGCTTTGTACCGTAAAGTAAATTGGGACGGTCCCTAAAGGAAGGAGTAGGCGAAAATCAAACATAAAAATTTACTTTATGATAAATGCTTTAAATTTTGTTGAAATGTAGTTTTTAAAATAAAAAGTGTTACATCGAATTGTGTAATTGGCCAGCGAAGAAAGTCTTAATTAATAAATCATACTATAGGCTACTGTAGCCTACATAATTTGATTGTGTTTACTGAGTTTGGCATTTTAAAAACTCTGTCTTTACGCATTAAGCCACGTTGCTGCATTCTTATGGGAGAACACCGTAATTAAACGCGGCCATGCCTCTTATTCTGGACTCATCTGTTTGCTCTGTACATCGCATGCTTTATTGTTGGAATGTGTTTCTTGAGTTTGGTTTTTTTAAAACAATTTTTAATGCATTAAGCCAAGCATGCTTTAATGTCCCGGCATCTGGAGATGCCGCCGGAAGTGCCGCTACTTCCTTTTACACTGAGATGCCTTCCGTTTACACTGAAATGCCTTCCGTTTACACTGAGATGCCTTCCTTTTACACTGAAATGCCTTCCGTTTACACTGAGATGCCTTCCGTTTACACTGAGATGCCTTCCGTTTACACTGAAAAGTTCACGCACATCCACATATGAAATCACTTGCATATATATACACAACTAAATGTGTCTCTTCTTATCAGAATTGTATACGTTTGTGAATTTTATTTTGTATGTTTGCGCGAGGGTTGTAGGGGTGTGTGCGCGCATCGAGTTTATATGTATATGCGAGTGTTTATAGGTGTATATGCACGGATCGAGTTTATATGTATGCGAGTATGTATAGGTGTGTGTGCATGCATCGAGTTTATATGTATGTGCGAGTGTTTATAGGTGTATATGCATGGATCGAGTTTATATGTATGTGCAAGTATGTATAAGTGTGTGTGTGCATGCAGCGAGTTTATATGTATGTGCGAGTGTTTATAGGTGTATATGCATGGATCGAGTTTATATGTATATGTGTGTATGTATAGGTGTGTCTGCGTGCAGCGAGTTTATATGTATGTGCGAGTGTTTATAGGTGTATATGCATGGATCGAGTTTATATGTATGTGCGAGTATAGGTGTGTGTGCATGGATCGAGTTTATATGTATGTGCGAGTGTTTATAGGTGTATATGCATGGATCGAGTTTATATGTATATGCGAGTATGTATAGGTGTGTGTGCATGGATCGAGTTTATATGTATGTGCGAGTGTTTATAGGTGTATATGCATGGATCGAGTTTATATGTATATGCGAGTATGTATAGGTGTGTGTGCATGGATCGAGTTTATATGTATAAAAAGGGGAGTGTTTATAGGTGTATATGCATGGATCGAGTTTATATGTATGTGCGTGTTATTGTGGGTGTATATGCATGGATCGAGTTTATATGTGAGTGTCTATAGGTGTATGCGTGCGTCAAGTTTATATGTATATGCAAGTTATTCACAAGTGTATATGCATTCATTACTAACTTAAGATGTATTGGTATGGATTTCATATTAGTGTGCACATGTATTTCATATATATATTTTGAACAACCAATAGTATATATGTATATGTGAGTAATTTATAGGTGTATATGCACGTGATTTATGTATGTATTGACAAGCGAAGTTTGATTTAAATCCTACGTGGCGCCTCATACAGATTCTTGTTTTATCAACCATCCGCACACACGTGTGTGATTCACACCCACAATCATAAAAATGGTGAACGCTTTTGCATGGTTTCCATGACCTCCTTTCCCGAGTCGGTCTTTTTGTCATATCCCTCTCTCTCTCTCTCTCTCTCCCTCGCTCTCTCTGTTTCTCAGTCTAATCCTGAGCTTTGGCCACATTTCTCCTCTGGCTGCATGTGTGTCATTTTGTGTTTTGTGTGTGTGAGTGTGTTTAGAGGGGAAAGCTCAGGCCATCTTGAAAAATTGATATTTGATCCCGTGTGTAAAGGAGTCCAGCTAGCTTCTCTCCAAACATCAGCACTGCTCTCTTTAGTCTGTGATGTATGTGCTCACCAACATACACGCTGTGATGGAGTTCTTCATATGCCAGGTTGGCATTTGTAATGGCATGATGAAAAATGTCAGGGCCATATATATAAAACATTTTAGTAGTTCATCATCTGGATGTTTATTTGAGAGAAATGTTAGCTGTACTTTGCAAAAAAGACTACAGTGTCATGCTGGACAGCCCTGCCCACTGTGAAATCTCATTGACATTTGATTGGACATTTTGTACCTTATGTTTATGTATAAGATGCTCACCTAGGCTGCATTTGTTTGATCAAAAATAAAGTAAAAACAGCAATATTGTGAAATATTATTACAATTTAAAATGTCTGTTTTCTATATTAATATACTGTAAAATGTAATTTATTTCTGTGATGCAAAGCTGAATTTTCAGCATCATTACTCCAGTCTTCAGTGTCACATGATCCTTCAGAAATCACTCTAATATGCTGATCTGCTGCTCAAGAAACATTCCTTATTATTATATTATGTTGAAAACACTGTGATTCTTTTTTTTCAGGATTCTTTGTTGAATAGAAAGTTTTAATTTGAAACAGAATTTTTTGTAACATTATAAATCTCTTTTCTGTCACTTTTGATCAACGTAATGCATTCTTGCTTGAAAATAGCATTCATTTCTGTCAAAAAATATTACTGGGTCATGGGTCAAAGGTGAAAAGGAGTTTTCAAGCAAAACAATAAAAGTTTAAGACTTTTTTGACTATCATACATTTTTTACCATGATTTACAGGGGGGGAAAAATCTGAAAAGACACATTTTCACAAAAGTTATTTGAAACATTAAAGTAGGCACTTTACGTGCATTTAACCCTTACGGAAATTAAGCATGGTTTGACTACAAATAAATAAAAACATGGTTATTGTAGATAAACCACGGTAACCACAAATTAACCATGGTTTTACTACACTAACCATAGTTTAACTATGGTATTTGTAGTAAAACTGTGGTTATACAAATGGTAATCAATATGCCAAAAAAACATGGTTACTACAGTTTTACTATAATAAAACCATGGTTAATTTTCATAAGGGAATATGCTCTATTCATATGAAGTAATTACTTTTATAAAATCTGGTTAGGACACAGTATAAAATATCACAGTACTTATTACTGAACGTTCATGTTCATGTACCATGGTGTTTTCATGGTACTTCAAAGAATACCACACCATATGTTCAAAAAACATGGTATTAGTATAACTGAAGGAGAGAGTCATAGATAACACAGCAACTTGTATTTTTTTATTTATCTTAATGACTGAATGTTGACTGAGGCTTTAGTTTAGCCGTGGTTAGCTTAGCTTTGCTTGTAGCTAGTTTTGATATTTTCCCCACAGACGTGCCTGAGCAAAAATATTAAACTTCAGATTTAATCCCAGGCATTACTGTACACAGAGAGAGATTAAACTCCAGCCATGACTGTCACTCATGTGTGCAAGCAATATAACAGAGCGCAGGTGATTTGAGATGCTTTAGCTAGCGTTAAAAGCAACTGGCAGAGGTAGGCTACTTTTTAAAAAACATTTTAATTTGAGTCAGAATACTGGTTTTCTTTCTTTAAGCTTTCACTTTTCTTCTTGCTGTAGGTATATTGGTCAAAGCACTTGAGCCGCATGGGGTAAAATAAATGAAAGAATGCAAAAGCAAAATGAGATAAAACATGAATAATTAATGCTTGCTCCGAACCATAAACTTCTAAAGCAACAAAACCAGCCTTGTTTATATGGTAAATGTTTATTTGTAAATGAAAAATTTAATTTAAATGTTTCACATTATGTGAGACACCTTTATATATTCATTCATTTGGTTGCAAGCCCAATATGTCAAAAAATAAGTTTCCTGCTCAAAACGTTTCCTATAAATATTGATATGAATCATCTTGACATGCCTTAACCCTCTTTAATTAATAATTTCAGTCACTCTGTATCATCCTTCCTGCAGGCATCTAAAGAGTCAATAATTGTTCGGTACCTCAGTATAACTTATTCATTTATTTATGTCCATTGTCATTCATTTATTGTTAAATCAGTTCTGAGCACTGTGGGCCTAGTCATAACTTCTGATCTGATCTTGTTTGTGTTATCTGTGTGTGTAGGTGCCCCGGACGAGCCGTACGGCAGGACCTGTGTGTGTGTGTGTGTGTGTCTACAGCTCAGTGGAATGATTTCAGATCTCCCCAAGGTGCTGATACTGGGGGCCATCGCCGCCGCCTCTGCCTTTGTGGTCACCATCCTTATCGTCTTGGTGTGTGTGGGGTGTCAGAGGTAAGCGAACACACACACACACACACACACACACACAAACATGTGGTTTACGGGGAGTCTCCATAGGCGTAATGGTTTTTAAACTGTACAAACTGTATTTTATATCCTTTACCCTAACCCTACACCTAAACCCAACCCTATAGTAATTACATGTTATTAATTAGTTTTACTTAGTGCTTAATTGTATAATTACATTGTAAGAAGGACAGCTTAAAATAAAGTGCTTTTTAATATTATGGATTAAACATGAATATAAATGTTATTTTTTTAAATATATGGAATATGAGGAATAATTGGTTCACAGCCCTAGTATTATAGAAGAAAGTGCAGTCTGTGTGTGTGTGTGTGTGTCTTCTGGAATATATGGTTTATGAATACACAAATGTGTATAATGACATAGGTATTACAACATAGACATGAGGACACGTCTTGTGTCCCGTGAACCAAATAGCTTAAAAAACACACTAAATGGTGTTTTTTGAAATTCAAAAATTGCCAGTAGTTTTCTGTGAGGAGTAGGTTTAGGTTTAGGGTTAGCTGCATGTAATTATGCATAATTTACTGTTATTACTGTAGTAATAGTTCATATAATGTGTTCATATAAAGTGTTCCCAAAAAATTAAATAAAAAGAATTATTATTTATACTAAAATTTTTAAAATAATTTTTATTTATACTAAATTAGTAGAAATATTTATAATAAAATAAGTAGAATAGAATAAATAATCATGATAAAATGGAATAACTCTTATGAGTCAGAGTCAAATGTGACCCTGGACCACAAAACCAGTCATAAGTGTCAATTTTTCGAAATTGAGATTTATGCATTATCTGAAAGCTAAATAAATAATCTTTCCATTGATGTATGGTTTGTTAGGATAGGACAATATTTGGCCGAGATACAACTATTTGAATATCTGGAATCTGAGGGTGCAAAAAAATCAAAACACTGAGAAAATCACCTTTAAAGTTGTCCAAATGAAGTTCTTAGCAATGCATATTACTAATCAAAAATTAAGTTCTGATATATTTACGATAGGAAATTTACTAAATATCTTCATGGAACATGATCTTTACTTAATATCCTAATGATTTTTGGCATAAAAGAAAAATGGATTATTTTGACCCATACAATGTATTTTTGGCTATTGCTACAAATATTCCCCAGCGACTTAAGACTGGTTTTGTGGTCCAGGGGGCGTATTACAGAAAGTTTCTTATCTTAGGTCTTAACTTAAGATATGATACGTTAAATTAGGATTTTTCGCAAATTCGTATTACAGAAGCAAATCTTAACTTGATTTGGGATTCTTATCCTATCTTACAAAATCGTATCTTATCTCTAGTTAGGAAATCTTAAATCGTATCATCAAGTTCGACAATCCACTCTCAGGTCTGTTACCACGCAAATGTTTGTGAGTCAGATCTTGTATGTGAATCAAAAACCAAGTGTAATCTGATTCACAAAGGAATCACTCTCATTAACTGACTCTTTTAGTGAATCAAATCAAATCAGTTATTTGTTATGTTTGGAAATGAACAAACAGCTCAGGAATAAAGCATTAGACATGGATGGGAACCGTTAGGAATTTACAATCCTGGTTTTGATTCTGATTGCTTTGAACGATTCCAGTTACCTAACGATTCAATTAATGATTCTTTCAGTATCAGGAAGATCATTTTGTAAATGAGAAATTCAGTTTATATTGCTGTTGCTGCCCTCAGGAGCTCCCACATGATGAGATCATTTCAGCTTTCAAAGATATAACAAACCTGACTGAAATTTAATTTGAAAGTTTTGCAAAAGGGGTCAGAAAGCTCTTGGATTTCATCAAAAATATCTTAATTTGTGTTCCGAAGATCAACAAAGGTCTTATGGGTTTGGAACGACATGAGGGTGAGTAATTAGTGACAGAATTTTCATTTTTGAGTGAACTATCCCTTTAAGTGTGATTGCTTTTGTTGCATCAAACAGTCTGCGTAAACATACCCTTTGCAAAACTTGTATTCAATTTCAGTCAGATTTGTGAGATCTTTGAAATCTGAAATGCTCTCATCATGTGGGAACTGCTGAGGGCAGCAACAGCAATATGAACTGAATTTCTCATTTCCAAAATGTTCTTCCTTATACTGAAAGAATCGTTAATTGAATCGTTAAGGAACCGGAATCATTTAGAGGCAACAGAATCAAAACCAGGAAGGTTAATTCCTTACGGTTCCCATCCATATCTAATGCTTTATTCCTGATGTTTGTACGTTTGCACATAAAAGTCTTTCGGCACAGACGCGCCCCACTCATATGTCGAAAGAATGCGTCGGCTTCTTAAAAACTCTTTCTCCCCCACTCTTGTGTCAGGGCACCTCCTCCTCTTTTTCTTTAGTTCTATCTCTCTTTCCGTCTCTATCTCTCCTTCCCTGCTGCGGAGCGACTTGATGAATGCTAATATCACTCCTTCAGCAGATTGCGTGCCCTCTGTTGGAGCCGTTTCGCTGGGAAATGCCTTAAGTTAAGCTCTGCGTCAGATGCTCATTTGTGACAAAGACTTTAGCTTAGAGATATTACAAGGAACGAAACCCTCCAACAAATCAGTTTCACATACTCTCAGGCGTTGTTCTATTTCTGTTTTACGTAACATTTCACAGAAAAGATGAATAGGGACTATACTCGTTTTTTGCATATTCACCACAAAGTCATGTTTTTGCTGTACTGCAAAACAACTTGCTCTGAATGTTTTACAAGGTTGTTGTACAGGAACCGAGTGTGTTTGTGTTTTAGTGTCGTTCTAATGCTAAAAACACAGTAAATGCAACTGATATTTAGTGCTCAGAGAGCAGGTTGGCATTGCTGCAAAGTCACCAGATGCCTAATGGAAAGCACACACTGAGCTCATTGTTCTGAGATACACAAATTATGATGGAGTAAAACCCCTATTTCAGAATTAAAATGTTCCGTCTCATTTCCATTGCAGAAAATGAAAATGTACTCACCCTCATGTATTCCAAACTAGTATGACTTTCTTATATTTTATGTGGAACATAAAAGTTGATACTTCAAAGGATGTTTATGCTGCTATTTTCAATGCAATGAAAGCTTATAGCGGCCAAAAAAAAAAAAAGCCATAAAAGTTACTACTCATGTGTTATTTTAAGTTATCTGAAGCTATACGATAGCTGTGAAGTTTCCCCTGTGCTGCAGCTCTTAAATCTACACACAGAAAAATCAAGGTACAGGAATGTACCTAAAAAGGTATAAATGCTTTGTCGCTCCAGCTGTACCCTAGTAGGGTACAGCAATGTA
>JAFVLL020020698.1:0-52079 GCA_021397915.2 Tor tambroides | reverse complement strand
AAAAAAGAAAAAAAAAAAGATACTACTCATGTACTATATTCTAAGCCTTCTGAAGCCATACGATAGCAGCTCTTAAATCTCATCAGTGTCAGTGACACAAAATGCCATTGCTTCTGCATGTTTCTATCGAATGCCAGGTTGGAAATGCAAAAGAGATTTGTGAGCTGTGGTGAATGGGAAGATTTTTAGCAAATAACGATTTACATTTTTTGATTCCTTTTCTCACAAAAAGTGATAGTTACTTCATGACTTGTTACTTAAACTATTCAAAATAATTTGTCAATTGAAATAAAGCTTACATAAATTAAATAATAGGTGGAAAAAAGAAAACTGAAAATATAAAATAAAAGCTAATTCAAAATATAAATAATAAATACTATAACAGTGTATAAATAATACCAAAATAAAACTTATTCAGAAGATTTGACTGGATGAGACTTGTGATGAGACTTTCTGGATTCGGTACAAGTTCAGTTGCCAGCATTTGTGGCATAATGTTAATTACTACAAAAATTAATTGACTTTCCTTTTCTTTAAAAAAAGCTAAAAACCTGAGTTAATGAGAGACTTGCAATGTAAGTGAATGGGGCAAATCTGTAAACATTAAAATACTTACTGTTTTAGCAGTATAGACATATTGGGCCTCATTTATAAAGTGTGTGTATGAGTGTGCGTAAGTGTGCTTAAGTCCACGCCAACGCTCATATTTGTAAAAAAATGCCTTTGACGTGGAAAAGTGCTTAGCGTCAAGGTCTGAGCAGACGTACACACTTTTTCTTGTTAAAGTACTGCAGGTTTTTGAAAATGAAAGCTGTTCTTGTAGCTCGCTG
Organism: Tor tambroides; assembly: GCA_021397915.2. Classification (NCBI taxonomy): domain Eukaryota; kingdom Metazoa; phylum Chordata; class Actinopteri; order Cypriniformes; family Cyprinidae; genus Tor; species Tor tambroides. The sequence goes on along the minus strand of JAFVLL020020698.1, from coordinate 51,249 downwards.
TCCTAAATGAAAGACTTCTTTTATATAAGATCTTTTATATGTTAAGGAGTCATTTACAGGGCAGAGAGCAAGTTCAAGATCAGTTGCGATTCATAGATTTCACATCTGAAAGAGATGTGTACGTGCGTTTTCTGAACGTACCTTCATTCTATGAATCACAAGTACACATATTTGAGAGATGATCGTAAGATCAAATTTAGGATGTTTTCTGAGTCCCAATACACTCTTAAAAATAAAGGAGCTTAAAAGGTTCTTCAGAGCAATGACCATTTTTGGTTCCACAAAGAACCATCTCTTTCTGTCCTTTTTATAATCTGAAGAACCTTCTTTCGCCACAAAGAACCTTTTGTGAATCAGAAAGGTTCTTCAGATGTTCTTTATGGAACCATTTAGATAAAAAGGTTCTTCTATGGCATCGTGAAGCACCTTTATTTTTAAGAGTGTATGTGTTAAATATGATTTTATTGTGAAAAATAAAAAAACTTATTAACTTTAGGAACAGTTCAGCCAAAAATGAAAATTTGTTGAAAATTCACTCACCCTAAAGCCAGTCAAGATGTAGATGATTTTGGAGAAATTCAGCATTACATCACTTGCTCATCAATAGATCCTCTGCAGTGAATGGGTGCCGTCAGAATGAGAGTCCAAACAGCTGATAAAAACATCACAATAATCCACAAGTAATCCACACCACTCCAATCCATCAGTTAACATCTTGTCAGTGAAAAGCTGCTTGCTTGTAAGAAACAAATCCATCACTAAGGCATTTTAAACATATTTGTTTAGATCAAATTTTAGACTGTTATAAACAATGTGCATATTTCTCCTGATTCAGACGAGAGTTAAAAACATCTTAATGATTGATTTGTTTCTTACAAACACACATCTTTTCACTTCACCAGATGTTAACTGATGGACTGGAGTCGTGTGGATTACTTGTGGATTATTGTAACCTGTACTGAACCTAGAATATTCCTTTAAAACATGGCTATGCTAATACTGCATTCATGATTGCGCATCAGTACCAGAGTGCAGCTGGTATTTTGCTGTGTGAGGTTTTGCAGTGTGTACAGTGCATTCTGCAAGTCATGTGTGTAGACACAGGGTCACTAATACCCAGGTGCAAACGTGTCCCTCCAGCCTCCTGAGTTTCTGACCTTCACAGAGGAACAGGGCGATACAGCCTTCACAACTACAAACAAACCGGAGACATCATGCCATTATGCATTACATTATTCTACTTTTTAAATGTCTTGTTATCAATTCATCCATAAAAGCCGTCTTCATCTAGTTTAGGGAGTAAAGGAGAGAGAGAGAGAGAAGAGAAAATCCTCTGTTTCACAGATTCGCGTGAGTGTGAGAGATGCTGCGGATGTTAAAAATGGGGTGAGAGTGAGAGGAACAAAAAGAGGTGTGTGTGAAAAAATGTGTATTTCACAGGCTGTTGGATTGGTGGAGAAAGAGAGAAGCTATAACTGATGTCACACCAGGTGTGTGTAGGGAATGAGAGGAGAAGAAAAGCAAGGGAGGCGGGATCGTCAGGGTTACCTATCCATCCTCTCGCTCTCTCTTCCTCCAGTACACCTGCAACACATCTCGTCCCTCATGATTACGCCGTCCCTAGATAAAACCAGACCCTGGCAATCCCACAGAGAGCCATTACAAACACTCGCTGTAGTGGAATTTTACTTCCTGTCCTATTCAACATTGCACAATAGCTCTGGTACAAAACCCAAAGAGCTGCATGTCTAGTGTCTACAAAGGCAGCAGCTTTCTAAGGCGGCATTCTAAACAGAATGTAATCTCATAGGTGACTGATTTGGAACACTGCATTTGGAACACAGTTTCCCTTCATTTTTCTCCATAATAAATGGGAAATCTCTTTTGATAATCCATTAAAGTGGTGATATATGCTTCTGTAAAAGCCACAATCAAGTGTATTTTTTTTTAAAAGTGTTTAAATGCTAAATTCAAGGTGAAGAACTATACTACCCATAATCCTTAAAGAAGAGGCACCAATTAAAATGAAAATTGCGGCAAAAGAGCTCAACAACAACGTCCAGTTCCATGAACTGAAATGAATAGGCAAATTGCATAATTAAATTATTCTCTCTACATTCAAACAACTCATATTGGAATAACATTAAGATTTTTAAAATGTTTAAAATGTTTTGAACTATTCACCAAGGCTGCATTATTTAATACAGTAAAAACAGTAATACTGTAAAATATTATTACAGTTTGAAATAGCTATGTGACTATATCTTAAAATGTAATTTATTCCTGTGATCAAAGCTGAATTTTCGGTATTACTCCAGTCTTCAGTGTCACATGATCCTTCAGAAATCATTCTGATATGCTGATTTGCTGCTCCAGAAACATTATCAATATTGAAAGCAGTGCAGCTTAATATTTTTATGGAAACCATGATTATTTAATGATAATTTGATTAAAATGAATTTCAAAATAACAACATTTATTTGTCACTTTACTATCACTTTTGATCATTTTAATGCATCCTTGCTGAATAAAGTAATTTCTTAAATAAATAAATAAATAAATAAAAATATAAATCTTACTGAACCCAAACTTTTGAGCAATAGTGTATACACAAAAAAAAAAAAAAAAAAAAAATATATATATATATATATATAGATATATAGATATATATATACTAACATACTTTCCAATTGTTAAATGAAATATATTTATAATCTATATTTGTAATAATTTTGCTCTAGATTTGCCCTTTATCTTGAATGAACGTTTTCATACAATGCTGTGCTTATAAGTCTAAATGTTGCCTATGTTGCCTTAAAATGCAATATATCTAGGTAGGTAGCTCACTAGATTTTGGAACAGAGCTAATATTGCAATTTATTTATAGGACGTTCCAGTCATTAAATTCTTTACTTGAATGTTTGTTATATTTTATGTTTTCCTCACAAAGAGTGTCTCTCAATTTGTCTGCAGAAAAAGCAAGAGCAAACATGGCCACGCCAACGGAGGGGCTCAGAAAAAGGAAACAGTGAGTGCAAAAAAAGTACAGTATATATGAACACATACACAGTGTAAATATGGACATGGATGTACATGATATACATGGATATACATGAAAATGTTTCATATTTCAGGCTGCTCTGCGCCAGTCCAAGCTGAACTCAATGAGTAAATCTGACACCCGCCTGCATGACATGCACAGGCTGTCCTGCAACGCCAACGGTGAGAGACAGACAGCTTTAACTGGTCTTTATGACATACGTACACAAGACTCATTTACCACACGCATACGCACATATGCACTGGCCGACGCACGTGCATGCAAAGGCTGACGTCTCCAGAGGCTTGTCATGGTAAGGTGTTTACTAGCTCGTGTTCCCACTGCCACAGACGTGTGATCTGCGAGGCTGAGAATGACAGTTGTCAAGCTGACACACAGAACACACACATCCCAAAGCCTTATATACATTGGCTTCTAATCTTTTAAATCCAGACTAATGGAGACTCAGCTTTATTTAGTGTGTGAAACACAAAATACACAATAAGAACAATAACAATTCCCAATTCAGATCAACGTGAAATCAAGATTGACCCTATTTACTTTTGTAATACATGCTCCTGGTCGTAATATCCACGAATCATCAGTCTACACTATTCCAAATTAGAATATATAAAGAATATTGTGGTAGCATTGTTTGAAATGTTTCTAAAACATTTATATGCCTAGTTTTCTTGTCATAATTATAATGCTATTTAAAGGTTACAAAAACATTTCTTACAATGTTCTACTAACTTTATTTTATACTGATATGTTGATATCAGTATATTTTCTCTCATTGTTTTAAGAACATTCATAAATGAAGACATTCTAAGAATGTTGTTCTAAGAATGTTTTCTCTCAGACCGTATATATAAAATATTAACGAAGTGATAAGAATGTTCCATAAACACTGTTTTTAGAATGTTTTGTCCTAAAAATTATCTAACTTTTTAAAATGTTATTGAAAGTTGTGAGAACGTTCCTTGTTATGCTAAGCTAGTCAGCTAAACTATTAGCTTGCTAATTAGGCTAGGCTAAACTGGAAAGGTAAATGCTTAATTTTACTATTTTTAGATTTGGTAGTATCAACTGATACATAGTTTAGAAAACAAAATTCACATATTTTTGTTGCCAGTGTAGTTTCATGTTGGCTTTAAACTCATTGTACTGTCTGTAAGCAGGTTTAAACATATGTAAGATTGTGAAAGTGTGGTCAAAATGTGAGATAATCAAATAGTAATGGTCTGCCCTCTTGTGTTTGCCTGGAGTAATGTCATTTTTAATGACACTTTGGATTTTATTGACCCTTTGTACTATGTACGCGTTCGTTTTTTTTATCCAATATGACATTAATACTCCAAACTTTAATCTCAATCCTCTTTCCCATCTCTCTCATATTAATCTGTGTTATTCTGATTGACAGGCGCCCCTAAGAGCCGGCCGGCCAGCATGGATCTTCTGCTCCTGCATACCCGCCGCTCCAATTCTGACCTCCGTCCCAGCTCAAGCCGCCAGCTGCCTCGTGCTCCCAACAAAAATGAGAATGAGGAACGCGAGCACACCTACTCTGAAGTTTGCCGCCGCCCCTCTCCCACATTCCACCTGCCAGATGACGGCCTGTACGAGAGTGTTGGGATCAAAGGGGCGGGGCCTGATAAAGCAGCCCCACCTGCTGCCCCTGCCCCGACGTCAACCAACACGCCCACTCAGCGCCGTGCCCACAGCCCGACGCTCAATGGGAACGGCCGAGGTGGATGCAGAGGAGGCGTGAACGGCGTGAGTCAAGACGAAGTGACGGCAGAGTACGCCTCCATACGGAAGGTGAAGAAGCTGGAGCGTGGCAGGAGGGAGGAAGTGGTGGAAGATGGAGAAAGGGAGCACCAGAGCGTGTCCAGCAGCGAGTCTTCCAGCAGCACTTTGCCTAGGAAAACAGTGGAACCATTTCACCTACCCAATTTCCCAAAGGTGAATATGACACAGATCAGCCACACAGGTTCAGAATAGTTATAGAAAAAAAACCCTCAGCTCATAACTCATCCTGCAGGGGCAAAAATCGGTGACAAAATCTCACAGAAACCTTAAAGAATAGATTGGCTATGTCTGGAGAACAGAATGTCATATACTGTAGACTCTTTCAAGTAATCATCTACAACACCCTAGCAACTATACTAATGCAGTAAAAATCTTTCAGAACAACTTAGCAACTGCATAGCAACACCTTAGCAACCATCCAGAACACCCCAGCAACATCCATAACTCACTTAAACCTCAGAACAACTTAGTAACTGCATAGCAACACAGTAGCAACCATCCAGAACACTCCAGCAACCCCATTATTTACTTAAATCCCAGAACAATTTAGTAACTGCATAGCAACACCCTAGCAACCATCCAGAATAACCCAGCAACCACATAGTAATTCACTAAACACTTAAAACAACTTAGTAATGGCATAGCAACTTCCTATCAACTACCCAGAACACCCAGAAATATCCATAAGTCACTTAAACCTCAGAACAACTTAGTAATTGCATAGCTATGCCATAGCAACTACATAGTACTGCACTAAACACTCAGAACGGCTTAGCATGGCATAGCAATGCCATGGCAACAACTCAGAACATTCTAGCATCATTATGGTATATTTTGCACCACTCTCATTTTCTTCAGAAAAACTAATGCAAGAACTTGGCATTGCTAAAGATGGGCCTATTAGATGAGTTCTTGCATTTGATTTCCAGGCAATAGAAAAAAAAATTAAGTGAGAAAAAAAGAGTTATAATTGTCTGCCATTTGCACTAATGTAAATAGCAACTTACAAGCACTTAAATGCAGGGCCTGGTAGTGCAGTTATACGTTTGGACCACTAGAGAGTGCTGTTTCCTATAAAAAAAATATCCCCTAGATCAGGGATAGGCAATTTCGGTCCTGGAGGGCCGGTGTCCTGCAGCGTTTAGCTCCAACCCTAATCAAACACACCTGCCTGTAACTTTCTAGTGATCTTGAAGACATTGATTAGCTTCTTCAGGTGTGTTTGATTAGGGTTGGAGCTAAACTCTGCAGGACACTGGCCCTCCAGGACCGAAATTGCCTATCCCTGCCCTAGATTCACCAACCTGAAGCATTATCTAAAATCTTCATGACTGATATGAATATGACTGATGACATTTACATGGTAAATCTTTTAGAAGTTTATATGTCAAATGTTTTTGATTAAAAGGGGTTCAAGAAATAAACATTACCAAGTGTTAAAATGTTGCCTTGCCCAGAATCTTACTCATTTAAATTGACAAAACATTCTATTGACATTGAGTTAAAAATAAACTGAAGTTATGCATTGTCAGTTTTTTAGCTGATACTTTGTGTGTGTGTGTGTGTGTGTGTGTGTGTTTATGTGTCTGTTTGCATTTCACCCATATTCCTGTCCGTCTGTCAGCTGATACCTGTTTATGTTGTGTTTGGCTTCAAGGACAGATAAGACTTACAGAGAGCAGAACAGCCATGTGGAATGATGGTGCCTTTAAAATGGAAAACACACAGACAATGATCGGATAATGATCCAGTCTTCCTGTTAACTCACCTCTGCTCTGCTTGTCTTTATGTGTGTGTTTGTGCCATTTACTTGCCACATATGGAGATAAAAATCTTCTTTGTCACAGGTTTGTTGATTGATGGCTTGTTTACACGGGCACGGTATTATATTCAGTGCATACTTGTCTTTCTAAATCTGACTTACAGTGTGCCATTTGGTGTTTAAGCAAGGCTAAACAATATGTGTGTGTGTGTATTTGACCTGCATTATATCCAAGCCTGCATCTAGAGCAAATATTGTTAGAGTTTACGTGAAAGCGAGCATGCAGTATGGTTGTGTGGCACATGTGTCACTCCAGTGCACTGTGCTGGATTATGTAAGATCTGTTGGCAGGCTGCCTGCCCTGCCATGTGTTTTTTTGTTTTTTGTTTTTTGTTAAAGGCATCAGGGAGGAACCACAGAGCAGGTAGTTGCTTCAGCCAGGGAAATAAATAGCAGCAAACACTGTAGCCATTCATCTGCTGGTATTAATCATTCATACAGGAGGTGTGTTTCTTTCCCTCTTTAATCATTGACTCTCTATACGGCATACATATCTGCTCCTGTAATGATTAACTCACAGAACATTTTCATTGTAGAAACAAACACCAATCATTCTTAAATTAAAGGAACAGTTCATGTCGTTCCGGACCAGCATGACTTTCTTTCGTTGTTCTGTGGGACACAAATGGAATTTTGAAAAATGCACTGGCCACTGTTTTATTTTTATAATGAAAGTGAATGAGGACTGGTGCTGTCGAACTCCAAAATGACAAAAAAAAAGAATCATAAAAGTGGTTCATATGGTTTTTGCAAAAAAAATAAATAAAAAATTCAAATCTGTTAACATATTTACTGAAAAATCGCTCAAGACTTACTGATATAAATATTACTATTAAATTACTTATTTGGAGTGCTACTTGTGCACAAAGCCTAAAATGTGTTTTAATGTCATTATTGATGAGGATTGTAAGATTTTTGAATAATACTGGTCTTTAAATGCAAGATATTTAAAGTGTACCTGAAGTATTCTTGCAATAGTTCAACTTTAGCACAATCAAAAATACTTCAGTATATCTTTAATTGGACTACAGCACTACTTCTGCACAAAAGTGCATTAAGTACAAAATTAGTTGTTCCAATTTAGCAGACTTTAAGTATACCAGTTTAGTATACCAAAAGTACAGTTGTGGGTTTTTTTTTTATTAAGTACATTAAATATGCACATGTATTTGTAGTATACTTAGCATGAAATATGTATTTCAAAAAATATATTTCAGATACATTTTACTGTATTTATTTTTCACTAGGGCAGTGTTATTTTAGACTTTTGTGTACACTATTATGGTTTTCATTAATACTTAGCTTTTATTTTACATTTTTAGAATTCATTTTATTTCGTTTTTAAAATAATTGTTATTTTTTATATTACTATTTCAGTTGAATTTATTTATTTCCAGTCAACATTTTTCATGTAATATTTATATTTTATTGTATTTCAAATTTATTTCAGTTACCAAAAATGTTTGTGTTATAGTTAACAATAATATCCCTGTTGTTGAAGGAATAGTTCACTAAAAATGAACATTTGCTAAAAATGTACTCACCCCAAATGGGTGCCGTCAGAATGAGAGTTCAAACAGCTGATAAAACATCACAATAATCCACAAGCAATCCACACCACTCCAATCCGTTAATTAACATCTTGTGAAGCGAAAAGTTGCATGTTTGTAAGAAACAAATCCATCATTAAGATGTTTTAACTTTAAACCGTCACTTCTGGACAAAATACAAAATACCTCTATCCATAATTACACTTCCTGCCTGAATTTGTTTCCTACAAACACACAGCTTTTCACAAGATGTTAACTGATAGATTGGAGTGGTGTGGATTACTGTGATGTTTTTATCAGCTGTTTGGACTCTCATTCTGACGGCACCCATTCACTGCAGAGGATCCACTGGTGAGCAAGTGATGCAATGATACATTTCTCCAAATCTGTTCAGAAACAAACTCATCTATATCTTTGATGTCCTGAGGGTGTGTACATTTTCAGCCATTTGTAATCAATTAGACTGTAGAATCGAATCAGTCTGACTGGGGATGAATGATTCAGAATGTTGTTGTGAATAAGAGTTGCTGATTCATTGCAAATATTGGACACAAAATTGATACGTTCACAAAACAGATGTTGTTGCTTCTCTCATAAACTCACGAACATGGAGAGCTAGAATTCAGATGACACAAAAATCAGTCTGTTTACATTAGCAGTGCCTGAGGAGGTCTGACCAGCCTGCGTGTTCCTCATGTGTCCAACAGGAGGCGGTCTTCATGGGCAACGGAGAGCAGTACATTTGGAAACCACCAGAAGAGGATGAGATGATCATGCCAGGGGCTCCTCAGCTGGAGAACGGACACAGCCATCCCACCGCCGTGGAGGTAAAGTCTCCCTCGCTATCGCAGCACTGCAGACGAGGTCATGACATTTGTCTATGTTTGCATGAAGGGATCAGATTTCAGACTTTGACCTTTGACCTCTAAATCTCAGGACGACTTGCGTACATTTCGGATCTCTTTGGTCTGTCCCTTGTGTGTCAATAAAGAGTGTTTTCTGGGACAGGAAGTGAGTGGAATGATGGCTGCAGTCTGATATATTGTGGCTTGAAAGTGAGAGAGAAAGTTTGAGCCTTCTTTTCTCCCTCCCCCTCTTGTCTCCCTTCCTGCTCTCTCTCTCTCTCTCTCTCTCTCTATGGCAGGCTTGGAATGGCTTGACTAACAGGCAGGTCAAAGGTCTGTAGACTGTGCTTGTTGACTGTCAGTTCAGGGTTGGTGTGAGGGAAGGAGGGAAGGAATATGAGAAGTGGGGAGAGGTCAGGACAGACAGGCACTCTGGGTCAACTTGTGTTTAATCAACTTCCTGTGGCCAATCAATACTTACAACTTGGATTCAGATAAAAGCATTTAGAGCCAAGATGTGTAGTGTAGATTATGTTTGAAGAATAGATACAGATTCTAACAGGAAGTTAGAATCTGTTAGTATGCACCATTATCACTGCAAAAAAAAAAAAAAAAAATTTCTTAATCAATGTTGTCTCCTTTTGAGGTAAAATACCCTAAATGTTATCAAAATCGTGTAATATAATACTTTAGCCCCCGGTTTCACAGACAAGGCTTAAGCCTAGTCCTAGACTAAAATGTAAGTCAGAGCTGTTTCAACTGAAATAAACTTGCACTGACTGATCTTAAAATATATCAGTGCCTTTGTTTTGTCTCAACATGCACCCCAGTAATGTTTTTTTCTAAGCATGTTTATAAAAATTACTTAAATGTCCTAATTGAACTATGGCCTAATCCTGGCTTAGTCTAAGCCCTGTCTGTGAAACCGGGCCTAAGACTAAGAATAGACTAATAGTTTGGAGTCCTAAAGATTTATTTTATTTTATGTTTTTAATATTTAACATTTCTTATGCTCAGCAAGGCTAATTTATGTGATCAGAAATACAAAAAAAAAAAAATTCAATTTGAAAAATTCAAATTTCTATTTGAATATATTTTAAAATGTATTTTATTCATGTGATGCAAAGCTGAATTTTCAGCATCATTACTCCAGTCTTCAGTGTCATGTGATACTTCAGAAATCATTCTAATATGTGTCCCTGGACCACAAAACCAGTCATAAGGGACAATTTTCTGAAATTGAGATTTATACATCATCTGAAAACTGAATAAATAAGCTTTCCATTGATGTATGGTTTGTTAGGATCGGACAATATTTGGCCGAGATACAACTATTTGAAAATCTGGAATCTGAGGGTGCAAATAAAATTTAAATATTGAGAAAATCGCCTTTAAAGTTGTCCAAATGAAGTTCTTAGCAATGCATACTAGTCAAAAATTAAGTTTTGATATATTTACGGTAGGAAATTCACAAAATATCTTCATGGAACATGATCTTTACATAACGTCCTAATGATTTTTGGCATAAAAGAAAAATGGATCATTTTGACACATACAATGTATTGTTGGCTATTGCTACAAATATACCCCAACGACTTAAGACTGGTTTTGTGGTCCAGAGTCACATATGATGATTTGCTGCTCTAGAAATATTTATTATTATCAATGTATAAAACAGTCATGCTGCTTAATAATATAAGCTTAACTTTTGAACAATAGAATATGTCAAATAAAGTTTAAATAGTTTTGTTGTTTTAAATATAAAGCTCACTAAATGTAGTTGGTAAAAAATTTGAAGAAATGCATTTTAAAAATATGTTTCTTTAAATAAAATCAAATAATGCAATGGATTTATATGCATATGCTACTTAATCTACATAAATTGTTTTAGTGTATATTTAAAAAAAAAAGATTGATACTAACACAATTATTATGTTCTCTGATTTTTAAATTTGTACCTCGGGTGGCATTGAAGTACTCTGAAAATGACATTCTACACTTGTTTTGTTGGATAGCAGTGTAACAGTAAGCTGAACGTCTTTGGCTCAGATGGAAGTGTTGGCTGTTGTAACCGGTGAGCTGAATACACTTCTCCACGCCCCGTCTCTCTCACTTCTCTGCTCATTCCTTCTCTTGTCCAGACACACCCAGTTTCATGTCATGAGGTGTGTGGGCGTGACACTGCATGGCCCTCTGCTCCACTTCACTTAACACATTATACTCAACATGGGAAAAATCATTGGATTTTAAAAAAACATCTTTAGACTTTTTGAAATCATTTTTGCAGTTTGTTTCAAGGCTTGGTTTATTTCAAACCCTGTGGTTTCTTTGTGAGCTCATAAAAACTGCATGCATTTATTATATTACTACATTATTAATTTACAGTTGGAATTGTTTTCTGTCTATTGTAAGTACCTAATATAATCTTAATTAAAAATCTCCAAACAGTTCAATTCCCACTGTTTTTGTGACACCTGTTTACTCACACATGCTGCAACTCATGTAAGATTGAATTGCCTCAGAAGACTGCATTTGTAAGAAGAGAAATGAGAAAAAAAACACGTTTGTGTTTGTGTGTGTGCGCGTGCGTGCGGGGGGGGGGTATTGCAAGGGAATGAGAAAGAGAGAGCAATATGAAGGGGAAAGAAAAGACAGTGAGAGAGCAAGAGGAAGGAGAAAAAACCTCTCAAGGCTTTCTCAACAGCTGCAGAGAGTTTTGAAACCCCCGTCATTGTGATTTCCTCTCGTTCTGCAAAGCGCTGCACAGCACAGTAAACAATGCTCAACATGGAGGAAAAGAGATCAGAGGGGCGCACACAGACACACACACATTTGGTAGTTTCAAACAACATGAAACTCAGCGGTTTTCTTAAAATCGGCTGGTTCAGTCATGCCTGTGTTCAGACGTCGTGCCGTGGCCTGCAGATTACAGTGCAGGCTAAAATACTGAACGCTGCAGCGCTGTTTTTCAGACCGGTTAGAGGTGTTAACATGACAAACGCAATCGTATCCGCAGCTCAATTCATGCCATAACATCTCCTCAGCCTGTACACACGAATGCTGTAAAGGTCACTATGTGAGTTGGAGAGCCGAGTTGAATTCTTGACTGAGATTTTAGACATGCCATTGAACTGGGAGTGCTAAATGTCATCTACCACAGAGAGGGCATGTGAGGTGAACATGCACACACACACGCACGCACGCACACACGCACGCACGCACACACACACACGCACATCAGTGTTAGGGGTGTGCAATATTGACAATATCTCAATATTTTTGCGGATTTTCTTTCAATAACAATAATTACATGATATTTTTATTGTGTTTTTGATCAGGTTTAAGCTTGTTGTGGATAAATAAATATGACACTAAAACCACCAGTAGGTGGCGTCATTTGAATTTATAACATACTTTGCGACAGTTATATGGGTGCATTTTATATAGTATGAATATGGGTAGTATGAGGGAAATTCAGACATACTATATCCGCGATGTTGATATGGTCATGTGACCTACAGCGTCGGTTCACTGCCATTCATAATTCTCTCCCGTGGCCTCATGGGATAGTAAAGTGTCCACTGAATGCAGATCCTGGCGGAGGTAGTAGCCTAGGTCATCCGGGTACTTTTCGCCTACTGTTTTATGAATACTGTGAATTCTTTTGGCGAACTGTTTTTCACATACAATATAGTAGGGAAGTATTCAATTTCAGACACAGCACCTGTTTTAATGAGTGATTCATTGACTCATTCATTCAAATGATTTGTTCAAAATGGCTGATTCATTTAGAAACAAAGCAAGTGACTCTCTTTATGAATGGATCATTGAATCAAATGATTCATTAAAAACAGATTCATTCAGGAACGAAACACCACAATGTTGCTCTGAGATGCACAAATGTTCTACTCCGGCTTTGTTTGTAACAGAAAACAGAAAAAACAGACACTGTTCTCTCAATAATGTAACTTGCTCAATATTAACTTATTGTTTGTTGAAGTGTTGTATAGACTCAATCACATTTGCAGTCACACTCTCACGCTGATATTCTGGAAAACTGTATTTTTTTGTGTTTTTGGGTTCATAACTTGAATTATAAGGGTATTCTAACAGGCTTCATCATGCAGTGAATGCTTTTGGACTTTTGGTTTTTGCAAAGTGAGTGACATACTCACACATCGTTAAAGACAACAATTACAATATTATCATAGATGATAAATATCGCACACCCCTAAATAGTGTACGTTAGATGTTTTCTTGTATCACATATTCGTAATAGACCACACATGGACATTAGAGGAGGATTGTGGGAAATCTTCCTACCCTAATAGCTCCTGTCTGGTTAGCGGGGTTAATGGCGTCTCGGTGGGCTGCTGCGGTGAAAGTTTAACAGGCTTATCTGCAGGTTGGGTAACAGATAAGAGCGTTTACACTGGCTCTGTCGATCACAGCTAAAGTGGGTCATGTTTCTGCTGTGTGCAAGCAGAGTCCTGTTACCACACACACTATGACACACGAGTCAAACACTCAGCGCTGTAGGCATCAGTGTAGTGCGTATACTACAACTTCAGGCATATTAGAGGTTGTGTTGTGTTAACTCTTATCTGCCCTGTTGCCTTTTTACTTTTACCTTGTTAAGCCAGTTGTCACTATTACTATTGATCAACCCACTAAATCTGATTAATTTTTGATGTATCGCGAATGATACTTCAAATTATGGTTTTGTTGAGAAGAGGTATGCGGTTATTTTATAAGTGATAAAACTTAAACAGTTCACCTGATTAAAAAAATGATAAAGAATAACAATTAAATTGATGGAGATAAACAAATATCAAAAAGATGAGGCAAGAAAGCAACCAACTAGTAGCCACACAGAACACTGTAGCAACCACTTAGAACACCCTAGCAACCATCTGGAATACCATAGAAAACACTTAGAACATCATAGCAATGATCCAGAACATCATACCAACCACCAGGTACAACATAGCAAACCCTTAGTACAACCTAGCACACATAACAGCCTAGGAACCACAACACCAACCTAACAACCACTTTAACAACCCTAGCAACCACCCAGAACAGCTTAGCAATCACTTAAAACACCCTAGCAACCAAGCATACTTATTAACCACCCAAAACAACATAACATCCACCAATAACAGCCTAACAACCATCCAGAACAACAGAGTAACCACTTAGTACACCCTAGTAACAAGTCAGAAGAGCACCTAGAATACCCTAGCAACCACAAGAACAACTTACAACCATCCAGAACACTGTAGTATCCACACAGAACACCCTAATAAACATACAACAGCACCCAGGCACCCACCTAGAACTTGCAAGCAGCCACAAAGAATAACTTAGCAACCATACAGAACACCTTGGCAACCATTCAAAACATTATAGTAACCATCTAGAACACCCCAGTAACCATAAAGCATTACTCAGGCATCCCTCCAGAACATACTAGCAACCACCAAAAACAACCTAGCAAGCATGTAACCATCAAAAATAGCCTAGCAACCTCCAAGAACAACCAACCACTCATAACAGCCCAGCAACTACCCAAAACAACCTAGCAACAACCATAAAACCCTAGCAACCATCCAGAACATCCTAGTTACCACCAAGAACAACCAACCACTCATAACAGCCTCATAACAGCCTAGCAACTACCTAAAATAACCTAGCAATGACCAAGAAAACCTAGCAACCATCCAGAACACCTTAGCAACCACCAAGAACAACTAACCACACACAAGAGCCTAGCAAGTACCTAAAGCAACCTAGCAATGACCAAGAAAAACCTGGCAACCATCCAGAACACCCCGGCAACCACCAAGAACAACCAACCACCTATGACAGTGTAGCAACTTCCCAAAACAACCTAGCAACCATCCAGAACACCCTAGCAACCACCAAGAATAAACAACCACTTATAACAGCCTAGCAACTACCTAAAACAACCTTGCAATGACCAAGATAATCCTAGCAACCATCCAAAATACCCTAGCAACCACCAAGAACAACCAACCACTCATAACAGCCTAGCAACTACTTAAAACAATCTAGCAACTACCAAGAAAAACCTAGCAACCATCCAAAACACCCTAGCAGCCACCAAGAACCAACCACTCATAACAGCCTAGCAACTACCTAAAACAATCTAGCAACTACCAAGAAAAACCTAGCAACCATCCAAAACACCCTAGCAACCACCAAGATAAACCTAGCCACCATCCAAAACACCCTAGCAACCACCAAGAACAACCAACCACTCATAACAGCCTAGCAACTACCTAAAACAACCTAGCAACGACCAAGATAAACCTAGCAACCATCCAAAACACCCTAGCAACCACCAAGAACAACCAACCACTCATAACAGCCTAGCAACTACTTAAAACAATCTAGCAACTACCAAGAAAAACCTAGCAACCATCCAAAACACCCTAGCAACCACCAAGAACAACCAACCACTCTTAACAGCCCTGCAACTACCTAAAACAACCTAGCAACAACCAAGATAAACCTAGCAACCATCCAAAACACCCTAGCAACCACCAAGAACAACCAACCACTCATAACAGCCTAGCAACTACCTAAAACATCCTAGCAACCAACCAGAACACCCTAGTAACTGCATAGGCAAGTTGTAGATAGCATTTGCTGTTGGAAATGAACTTTGCAAATTCTGACATCAGTGTGTTTTTTTGTAACTCCTTCAGCACTATAACTGTAACTTGAGAATGCGCCCCAGGACGGTTATTATTACGAAATCCTCTTTGGCAAAGCTGATCTTTGGCAGGCTCTTAAGTGTTTCTCATTCTGCGGTTCTCTCTCTCTGTCTGTCCTCAGATCTCTGACATGTACTCTACCGTTTGTAAGACCCTGAAGAGGAGACACCAGCAGGGTCAAAGCCAGGAGGATAGCAGGCCGACGGCCTCTGCTGTGTCCCCAGCGGTGGACCGGGGCGGCGCGGGCTGGCCTTCCGCCGGTGCTGCAGGGGAAGAACTGTGGGGGAGGAGCGGCCCCCAGGAGGAGCCCTGCTACGAGCCTGTGGGTGAGAAGACGTGGCCCCGGGGACTGGCACAAGAGTCAGACCCGGCCTACGCCACAATCGATTCCCACCGGAAACGGGAGAAGCTGGCCAGCAACACGCTGAAGCCTAAAAAGAAACCCGTGCAGGCTCCGGGCAGAGCCATGACCTGCGAGAACTTTTATGAGACTATCGGCGACGTGAAGCAGGGAGCGAACGCAGCGAGCACCACCACTATCTTTACCTTTAACGACGGCATGGAAATGTACGTTACGGGGCTATAAAAAAGCCTGACTTAAACGGTCAAATTAAACACCTACAGAGGGAAAAAAACAAACTGCAGCCCTCTGACAAATGAAAAGATACACAGCCTACAGCTGCCAAACACACGCCAACCTACATGACCACACAACCAATGTATATTTATTCTTACCATAGGAGTGCACAATCAGCTGCAACACTCATGCAGACAAAACAACACTGAATTGGCTGAACCAGGCCTGCAGCCGGGGTGTTTTTAGCTGACAGGCATGCTCACCAAATCCAGGGATCTAAACTGGTTTTTCCACCATGCTACAGTTGCTAATGATAGTTTACTGCAGGGTTAAAATCAATATGACTTTAAGACTCACTGTAGCACAGGGGAGTTTGCATCTGATTATATATACACTGCCAGCCGAACGTTTGGAGTAATTAAGATTTTTTTATGTTTTTGTAAGAAGTCTCTCAATTAGCCTGCAATTATTTGATCAAAAACACCATAAATTCAGTAAAACTGTTTAATATTATTACAATTTAAAATAACTGTTTTTTATATGAATATATTTGAATACGTAATTTATTCCTGTGATGCAAAGCTGAATTTTCACCATCATTACTCCAGTCTTCAGTGTCACATGATCCTTCAGAAGTAATTCAGCTTTGCATCACAGAATTAAATTACATTTTACGATATATTCACATAGAAAACATTTAAAATTGTAATAATATTTTTTGTAGTAATATTTCTTTATTATTGATCAAAAATACAGCCTGGGTGAAGTTAAGAAACTTCTTTCAGGAACATTAAAAAAAATCTTAATAGTTCCAAGCATTTGACGGGTTTTGTGTGTAAAATCACAATGTACGCAGTGTTGGTCAATCCCACTGCCGTGTGAGCACTACCTGCACATTAACACAGGGATCACATGAGACGTCAGCTTAACCCCCCTCCCCTCCCGCTCTGAGAACACACCTGACTGGTTCTCTCAGCTTGAGACGGCCAGCCACCACCACAGTGTTAGTTTAGCTGAAACAACAGAATACAGAGTTAACTTCTCTTGTTTTCCACCTTAAACATTATGTATGCTGTGTGACAGTTTAGGTGGTGTACATAAAGTATGTCTGGTCATTTTTCAGTACGCATGTAACTCGCAGTCAGGCCCAAGTGGAATCTGCAGATTTTTGTTTTTTGTTTTTGTTTTGGCACTGATCTTGGAGAAGAAAATGGTGGTAAAATGAGTTTAATGAAGCTACCTGGTTATCTGAATGCATTAGATACCATTAGTATTACTTTACAATAAAATACATATATAATAATATTTTTTATATGCACTAATGCTCAAAAGTTTAGGGTCTGTATGATTTTTATTTATTATGTCTTTAAGTTCACCAAGGATGCATTTATTTAATCAAACATACAGTCAAAACAGCAATATTGTTACATATTATTACAGTTTAAAATGACTAATTTCTATTTTAATATATTTTAAAATATAATTTATTCCTGTTTTGAAAAGGCTGAATTTTCAACAAACATTTCTTATTTCTTATCAATGTTGAAAATGTGCTGCTTAATAATTTTGTGAAAACAGTAATACATTTTTTTAAGGATTTTTTGATGAATAAAATAAAAGAACAGCATTTATTTGAAACAGAAATCTTTTGTAACATAAAAAAATGAATTTTCTTTAAAAAAAATATCTTACTGACCCCAAACGTTTGAACTGTAGTGTGGGTATCTCTCTATTTAAATAATAACAAATTATTTATTGATACAAAAAATTAAAAAAATAAACCTGCAAAATAATCAATAAACAATTTTGCAGAGCTTTCTGTGGATACAGATTCCATATGGGCCTGCTTAAAGGTCACTTTATGGCTATGTAAGTGCATTAGCTCTAAATTTCTTTTGATTTTTGGTTATTTCGTCTATAGCATGCCACTTCTGCCCAATCTTTGGATGTGTCAGGTAGTTTTAGTGATATGCCACTCGTTTCTCACAAGATTTGACATTTTTGCAATATTAACGGAATGGAAAGTAGGAAGAAAAGCAAAACAAGATTTTTCGAGATGCCTCGGCCTAGCTAGTTAACATGTCATTTTCAATGGCCGTTGTTAACATGCGAGTTTATGAGGCTTGTAGCGTCAGTGTGCTGGAACGTTGCGGTGTGCGCACAGAGGGCAATAAAGGCTTCTAGTTTGGCCGGGGCCGCTCTCGATCCACTGTTCTCAGGTCAGTGTGTGCCAGCACTGCTCCCCGGCTCGCTGGGCCTCCGGCTGGCTTAGCCGTCAGCAGCATTTCATGGAGACAGTGTCCAAGGAAAACACAGCACAAGGCTTATGGTTGCTAGTAAATGTCTTTGGGAAGGACGTCTCATATTCTGGGCTGTCTGTGTGACTTGATCCTATTGTAAACAATGCCTTTCCCACATGCATTACAGGAGCTTGGATTAGGATCGGGGAAAATAATAGCACAATGGAGCAACCTCTGCAAGAGGAAACCATTCGAGATGATCCCCGAAGACTTCCGAGGGCCATGAAGTAAAACATCTCCAATCCATGGTTGGTGATTTTGCTACACCGTGCATATTCAGATCATTGAAGTCTGTTGGAGGGCTACAGGAAAGGCCCGGAGGAAAGGGATTTTGGGATTCGAGAGGGCCAAATTATCAGCTCAGGGATGGATAGATAGAGTTCATTAAGGAGAAATAACCAATATACTGTCCTCATCCATGTCACATGCAACCTCTGGTGAGAAACGTTGGGTTTGTCATGTCAGTTTTAATATATACTAAGATGAAAGATTTTTATGGCACTCTATTTTCTTATAAAATTGTATTGGTTAACTCGTTTCCACTTGTAGCAACGTGTCGAGAAAGCTACTATCACTGCCATTCACGTGTTCCACTGTTCTGTTCAAGTATAGGCTGCAACTCTTTCCTTGCTCGCAATGCATGCTTCTGGAAACAAAAGCTCTCGCTTTTTTTTTCTCTTTCTCCTCTCTGGTGCATCAGATATAATGTATGATTCATTCCCGTGCCTCTCACTATAAGACATAGTGCCAAAAAACGGAATACCAGTCACCAAATGGGAAGTGGAGACACCACAGGCAACTGCTTCTGAGAGGTTATGGATCTTCTCAGGGAGCACAAAGCACATATCTGGTCCAGGACTCGTCCAAAACGGTGGGGATCTGGTCTCAAAGCAACTGTAGGCCCTCCCTGCCGTTATTAACATTTGTCCTTCAGATTTGACGTTTGCCATATTGAGGGAGGAAGTGTGCTCCAATTTAGCTTTGGCTCGGCGGTTCCTCCCAATCCTGAATCTGTCCTTCTAGCACAGGGCTCGCTTTGCATTGCGGGGCGAATCGGTGCTTTTGATGTTGTCACTTCTGAGAGAGGCTGGGAGAAGCGATCGTCCGGCCGTGCAATGGTTTTGATGAAAACGAGATCTTTCAGGGTGTGATTTGTACAGGTTGCACAAGGGTTTATTGGTTTTTCAATCATGTTTGTTCTTAAAAGAGGCCGAGAAATGACATGCCCAAAGTATGCTATTTATTGGCAAGTATGTAAATAAAATATCTATTAAAAATCCATCTGCTTGCGTTCAACAGACGTATCGACTGACGTGATGCTTCTTATTCACTCAACCATATGTGGTTAAACAGAAATAGACATTCTACCATAACAAAACAGACCAAATTGCATGTATATAGAGCGTACTGCAATGCAACATAACTATATTATAAAAGAAAAGCTCTGGTATTGATGTTTTAAAAAGCAATGAAAGGTTTCTACTTCTGCTGTTTAGGTTGTATGTTGTGAAGTGTGTACATAGTAACACTGCTTCCCCAGCATATGTCCTTGGCTTAACTGAGTTTATGTGTGGTCCACCCAAAGTTTAACACAGAGTATGGTGTATAAAAAAAAAAAAAATCTGTTTAGTAATATTCTGTGCAAAAAAAGATTGTAATGTTTTCTATATAAAAAAAATCATTCATATAAATATTTGTTTTTACTTTTTTAATAAAGTTGCACCTTATGACTGGTTGTACGTTGATTATTCTGCTGCAATATATCATGCATGTTTATGATTACTGAAGAATTAGATTTTTAAAAGGCTTTTGTTAAAGCCCTTTTCAGCCATGGAATAAAACATTAAATAAAAGGTGTCTTTTTATCTCACAATTCAACATTTAAACTCAGAAATGTGAAATAAAAACTTACCTTTTTTTATTTATGTATTTTCTGTGGTGGAATACTGAGAAAAATGTGAGAATATTGTAAGAATGACTTTTTTTTCCAGAATTGTTAAAAACAAAGTCTCAGTTGTGAGATATAAACTGAGAATTGTGTGGAAAAAGGTCTGTGAGATTTAGTCGCAATTACCTGTTTTATTTTTCTATTATGTGGTGGAAACAGGCTTCAATAGTAATCAGTTTATAAGGTAGGAGAATAGCCTACATTAAGTCTTTGAAAATTAGTTTAATTTATTGCATAAATACATACATGTCTAGAAGGTCCACAAAATATGCATCAAATCAAATGTCAAGCTCTTTGCTTGATATATTAACGTTTTATGTGAGAACTGCATATAAGGTGGTTGTTTTTAAAATCTATGCTGATAGAAGGCTAGAAAAAAAAGCTGGTCTTGGCTGGTTTCGTATGGTCTCCTAGTCTGGACAGCTGTTGCTCAGCTGGTTTACTTGATTTTCCCAGTCTGACCGTCTGAAACCCCTTTAAAACAGAAAATCCTGCTCGGACTGATAGGCCGCCTAAAACCAGCGAACCAGTTTAGGCTGGTTTGAGATGGGGGTTTTTTTTCAGCAAGCTAAGCTCGCATAAATACTCATTAAAAGTATTTCTCACTCATGTTTGTGTTCTTATGCGTTCGACGAGTGAGTTATTTCATGATTTGTTTCGCCGTTCAAGCTGAGAAACAATTCTTTTTTAGAAAGTGCGTCAATTTTTACCGGCGTTTTTTTCTCTTCCTCTCTCTGTCTGTACCGGCCGGCAAACCATGGAGACACACCTCCTAAACTCGAGAAAAAAATCATTCCGACGTTTCCCGAGCGACCAATCAGCTGCAGATCTGCGATGGCCGCGTGCCTAAATAGAATGTTTATGTATGCCGAGAGCCAATCAGAATCAATGAGGGGCGGGGCCGAGCGAATCTCGCCTGGCTGCACGCGCAGGATAGAGTGGGCGTGGCGTCAGGCTCAGCTAGAGAGAAAAGCAAAACAATCATTTTTATCTCCTTTTACCGGCTGCTTTTAGGGTCCGTAGTGAAATACACTCTCGGCAGGGAGTCGTAGTCCACACAATACTGTTAAATGCATCTTATCCCGCTCAGCACTAAAACCGACCGAAAGCTGGTGATTTTGCTTTAGTTACATTTGATCCAGGTTGAGAATGACTTCCAAGCGGCTTCTCGATCAGCCTCGAGCCGGCGACAGCACGCACGAGGGGGGCGAGCCTGTCACTGGAAAAGCGTTTAAAACAAACGCGCTGTATGAAGGCGCTTTAAGGAACTTTGGCAAGGAAATCTCTCCAAATGGACATTATTATACCTCAACGAGAGAGAGGCACTACATACATAAGAAAGTAAGTGATGCATACTCATTTAAGTTTTGCATACGCTCACTTTTTTGTGGTTTTTGACAGTTCGCTGCGTTTATAGGCAAGTCAAATCGACAGTTACGGTGCAGTTGTACGATGCCAGCTTTGCTTTTCGATTAAAACTCAAGTTTGCACGGGGAAAGTGTTTGTGGAGTGAATGCAATCTCATTTAATCGTTGCAGTTATACTGTTGTCTGCGTTAATGTAGCGAGGCGGTAACTGTTTTGCACGTAGTTTAAGATGGCGACTTAACTTGCATGTTCAAAGTTTAAAGGAAAAAAAAACAAGGGGGTTGGTACATTTAACCGATTCACTCACCCCTCCCCCATAGTGTCTCTAACGCTAGCTGAAGCCGGTGGAAGGGTTTGTTTTCACAGGAACACCGTTTAGTTTTTCCTCTCAGCGGCGAGTGATGGCTTTCGAGGATATTTACTGATTAAAAACGAGCGTTTGCATGTGTAACTTACGTTGTGGTTTGGAAAAAAGTTACATTATTATGTTAACAGTTGGTTTATGCATCGTATATGGATGAAGTAACCATATGCGTCGTTCAGTTCTCATAAAAGCACGAGCGTTCACTGTAGATGTGCGTTTTTAATTTGGCTGTGTAGCGTGCAGGAGTGCGTGACACGCCCCCTTCCATGATGAAGCGTCACTGTATCTGGTCTGATGTGAACGTGCACTTGACCGATACGAGCTGTGCAGTCAACTCAACCCAACACTGCCTGTAATGCAGCTCATGCATGAGTGCAATGTTTTGTGGGCGTGAGTGCATTTTATTGAATCCCATTTAAGCTATCAGGAAGTATAACACATATTAATCTTTAAGATTGCTGGTGTTTTGCTTTAATACAAGTGCTTGGTATTAGAGGTATGCAGTTAAATTGAGTAATAACTCATTTAATATGGCACATCAGGAATGGGGAGGCTACTGGCAGACAGTTATATTACCAACTGATAGGATGCTTCATTAATTGAAAAATACATGTCAAATTTAATCTTTGCCCCTAGTTTTTGGATAAAGAACAATCAATAAGTTTTGTTGCTTTTAGCCCATGTCTGTTAGCTTTGAGCATAAATAATTTTTTTGCATACAACAGTGGCTTAACAGAAAATGGGAATAGTGATATATTACATTAATCACAATTCATTTTGTGAATCCAAAGGTCTCAAAATCTGCATGTTTATCAAGAAAAAACAACATATTTAGATTTTTACATATTTATTTTATTTTTTTAACATTTCAGTTTAGATCAGAGCTAGATTATGTTGATATGTTACTAATAATTTATTAATTTAAATGGTTTTGAGTCATCTTGTGGCCCTCATGGAAGTTTGCTGAGACTCCGTGCCATAGATCATCCCTGTTTTCACTTTAATTTTTAGTTCAGTTTTAGTAATTTTGTTGTGTGTTTTTGTCATTTGTATACTTTTTTAAATGTTTATATAGTTTTTTATTAGTTTTTATTTATTAGTTTTAGTTTATTTAGTATTAGTTGTTTTATTTAAGTTAAACTAATCAAATTTGAGAAATAGTTCCCTGGCAATAGCAGAAATAAGTGAAAAAGTTTAAAACTTGGAAATTTTTAAAATTATTTTATGTCATGTAACAGAAATTTAGTTTTACTTTACTGCAATAACCCTGGCTTAAGATCCACTATCTTAAGTGCATTTAAAATGCACAGTCTTTCCTTTCCAGGAAAATGGATCAAAATTATTGATGACTCATCTCAGACTATCCAAAGTTTTAAATGTTCTCCAGAAAGAGAATGCCCCTAATACCACCTCTTACTGACTAGCAGTAGCAAATCGTGATTCACGTTTGGCTTTTTTAAGAGGGGACAGGCCCTTCAACATGTCCCATTCCAACTTTCTGTTTTAAGAGGTCAGCATGGAGAGAAAATTATGCTTGTCAAACATAGTCTTTAACATCCTCAAAACCCATCATAAATAATATAACCAAAATAATATTACTATGCTATTACTAACAGAGTTGAATTAATTCATTTCCTTTGGACACATGACATAACTGGTAAACCTTTTATTCTCAGTTTGCATTTGGCAGAGAGGAGGACGAACAGAGCTCAGGTGGGGTCCTTAAACATGGCTGCCCTGCTCAGCGCCTGATCCTGAATGGCATCAGGCTACAAGACCAAACCCACATGGAGGCCCGGAGCCCAGTGAGAGGGCCTGGGGAGCCTGGCTGTCGCCTGCCATCACCAGAGACACCGTACCCACACATGTCCTCCATCATCCCCGTCCCACATGACAGGTCAGTTCTGATAGTTGTCTCTGAACTCATCCCATCACTACAGAGATAACTGCGTACTCTGACACAGATTGGGTGATATAGTAATGATATTAATGCATATATAGGATTCAGTGTGTGTTGTATGCAAATACACTACTAGTCAAAAGTCTGGGCACTTTTACTAAGTTTGTTTTTCATGAACTTTTAAACAGTTTAATCTATAGTTGTTGTTTTTTCTTAAACTCATTCTCAGATTGTACCTTGTGAAGGTCACGTCATACTTTCAAAATTTTTATTTGTGTTTTTTAGTAGTTTTCTATTATTTAAAAAAGTGGACAGTTGCGATTCTGGAAGTGAAAACTCATTTCATCTTCTCCATAGTGAAACTGATTTTTAACAATAACTCATAAAGCTTATGCGACAGACCTACTGTGAGTTCAGCAGTTGTTAATTGATGGTAAATGCCTTTGTTGAATTTGTTCATTCATTTGCATTATTTGTGTTTAACAGCTGAATTTGTGGTGAAAAACTACATTACCCATGATGCTGTACTGAAATTCCACCAATCAGAGAGTCTTGATGAGCAGATTGCACCAAAAAACTTTGCAGGGAAAAGCTATGCACTTAAATATTAGTATGCTGTATATATAAGCACATTTTGAAATAAACGTAAAATATATTTCCTATAGGTATAATCAACACCTTTAAATGAAAATGTTTATATTTCTCCATCATTTTTAAATTGATTGTTATTTGCAATGCTTCATGGGATTATAGTTCTTTCCCTCACTAAGCCGTTAAGTACACAGTCTTGTACCTTTGTCTTTTTAATTTGATTTTCAAATGCATTTTTGTTTCAGATGAAAGTTTGAAATGTTGTGTTTTACCTTTAGTTTATCGTAATGCTTTAACGAAGACTGAAAAAGTGGGCAGGCACTAATGCATTAATGAGTAGGTGTGTCCAAACTTTTGAATGGCAGTAAAGATTGTTATAGTTATTAACATGCTGTAGAGTAAGCTAAGCTGTGTTGAATTCATGCAAACCAGGCCTGAGGGAAACATTAAAGGCATGCCTTACATAAGTCACAGATCTCACTTGTACCCCTATTGATATGATTGTCAAGTAGCTACTTTCTAGGTTTAATGGCTCAGTCTGTTTAAAAGTGGAATGAAGTGTTGCTTGATCAGACATGTTTTAATCTGTTGGTTAAACTGTCGTTCCGCTCGCTTGCATTCAGTTGCTTACAAGCCTTTATGGTGAACTTCATTAACTTCAGTTCTTAAATCATTCTTAAGACAACCGTTACATTGAGTGTCTTGTAGCCAGTGGCTTTTTCACCGCTAACACGATCCTCAGCATACCAGAGGCTGATGGTAATGTAATGGCACAGGATGGCGTGGAGGAGACAGACGGGCCGCTTGGTCAGTGTTCAGTCAGTGTTTACGCAACCTTCATTTTTGGCGTGTTTATGAGGAATGTCTGATCAAATGTAGCATTCTGTCTCTGTTTTTGTCATTTTCACAGTTTCTCTGTCGTTTTCTTTTCCGTTTGTTTCATTCTCATCATTTTTTTTCTTTCTTAAACCATATTCATCACAAATATATCTAATAACCCTGTCATCATTTACTCGAGTGAAAACAAGAGACTCAAGCAAACGATTCAAAATTTTGAGTTCAAAAGAAAGCCAAACAGGATTTTTGGGTGAACTATGCCGTTCAAGGACATATTACCAATCCAGACCAGGTTGATTATTAAAGGGGACTGAAGCTTGGGGCCGAAAGGTGTTTAAGAGATATGTAATCTGTTTTTGTATGTGCACAAACTATCATGTGTGGGATGCTTTTCAGAGTGTGAGTTGACAATGTATTTGTGTGTTTAACTAAATATGCTGATATAGCAAGTTCAGGCAAATTACTTTGACTTTATTTACAATAAGACTTTTATAATGCTCATGACTTAGCACTCAGTACATGTTCATATAGTCTATTCTGAGCAAGTTTCCTGAACACTGTTTGCCATTGGTTAGATAAACAGATAGCCCCGCCCCAAACTTACACCATTGGTTGAGCTGTTGCTGTGTCAGACTGGTCAAGATAGTTAAACAAACAGAGCAATGTTTTGATAGCACCACAAACTCTGCATATTAAACTAGAATAGAAGTACTTTAAAATAAATCATGATACTTGTTAGCTTTAATTTACATTTTTTATTTTTAAAAATGAGTTTAAAGGGATTTATTGTGCCACTTATTATTATGTCAGTAGAAAGGATTGCAGCAATAACTGTGAAGCTACAGTTGTGGCTTTGTGTTTCTGCATCATCAATGTGGCCTAGATCTTAATTTTAAATGATACCTGGATCTCATTCTCCCTAAGGGTTTGTAAATGTATGCAAAACTCTCAGATATGCAGGCAAATGGCTTGTCCCTTCACTGCAGTGTTACAGTGAGAAAAGCTGATGCTTGTCAGATAAATCCAACTCAAGCTCTACCTGTCGTATTTTATGACCGCTCCATAACTCTTTTATTCACCTGCGGCACTCTTTTCCTGCTATACATCTGTCACATTGTCGTCTTTTATGTGTGTTTATATGTGCTTGGCAAGTATCTCAAGCTTTTATGGTCCAAAGAAGAAATTACTGTACATAACAATACAATTATTGTATGCATATTAATATGAAATGTTCAATTCATTGTCTACAATGATTTTAATTAAGCAAACAACAATGAAAACAAATACAAGTACAAAAAGAGGTAAAAAGTGCCACTTATCTATCAATATCATGCATTAGTAAGAATAATAATGAAGACTTTTGCTTGTAAAATTATACAAAACACTACAGCAAAGCAGAATCATTAATGAAATATAATATATTGGATTTGGAGCCAGTTCTTTCATTTTTTGTATGAGGAACTTGCCGATTAATGTATTTAACTGCTTGTTTTGGCCATTGAAATAAATCTCTTTTAGTTACACCCGGTTGTAAATTGTTATAGGCTCTGTTGTATTGTACACAGAGTGCAGTCAAATGCATTGTACTCATGCTAAGTTATTTTTTTAGAGTGCAGGAACTGCAACACCTTCTTGCAAATGTGATGCCATTCAGACTATTGAAGAATTAGACACGGTTGATGTTTAGTCCTGCCTTTAGATTCTCGGTCATACAGGCTAGCTTGCATTTGAAATGACCGTATATGGTGCACTAAGGAAATACTTCAATAATTTAGTGTGTTTGCACTTACATGTGTTCAGGAGATAAGGACTGGTGACCATACACTTCTTGAGTAGCTCTACACACATTAGTCTTTCATTGACATGTCCAGGCTTGCCTGATAAATCAGTAAAAAGTCACTGCTTTACACTGTGGCTGATAGGTCACACTGGCAGCAAGTCTACGCTTGAATCTATTCTTCTCTTATCAGCATTCATCTAAAGTTAACTGAGAGACAAAAGCCAAGGTGGAAGGTAGAAAGTCCAGCAGGTTGATTGAAGCCCTTGCTTTTTGAGTTTGTCTTGTGTCTGCTTGTGCAAGCCTTTGAATTAATCTTCGAAAAAAGGTGAAGTCAGCAAAATTGACTTTCATATGAACAAGTCCAGTCATGTGGTCATCTTGATCTTACAGCATTCAGAAAGAACAAGGCTTCATAAACTTCCTTTACATCCGTTATTGCATAATTCCTTTATAGCAGAAGAAACTCACAATTTGCTTTCTCTCTGTCCACTATCAGGCACAAGTCTGAGTTTGTTGAAAATAATGTGGTGCTGCTTTACTTTTTCTTGTGGGTCGCGATTAGCCGCATTCAAAATAAAAGTTTGTGTTTACATACTATATGTGTGTGTACTGTATTTATAATACACACACATATGTACAGTTGTGCTCATAAGTTTACATCCCCCTTGCAGAATATGCAAATATGTTAATAATTTTAAAAAAATAAGAGAGCTCATGAAAATTGCATGTTATTTTTTATTTAGTACTGTCCTGAATAAGCTATTTCACATAACAGATGTTTATATATACTCCACAAGAAAAAATAATAACTGAATTTATAAAAACAACCTGGTTCAAAAGTTTACATACCCTTGAATCTTAATACTTTGTGTTGTTTATTGGATGGTCCACGACTGTTTTTCTGTTTTGTGATAGTTGTTCACGAGTCCTGCGTTGGTCCTGAGCAGTTAAACTGCCTGCTGTTCTTCAGAAAAATCCCCCAGCTCCTGCACATCCTGTTATTTTTCAGCATCTTCTGCATATTTGAACCTTTTCAAATATGCAACTATTACAGAAGGTTCAAACGCTCACTGATGCTCCAGAAGGAAAAATCATACATTAAGAGCCGGAGGGGGGTGAAAACTTTTTGAATTTGAAGATCAGGGTAAATTTAACTTATTTAGTCTTCTGAGAAACATGTAACTGTCTTCTGTAGCCTCTGAAGGGCAGTACTAAATGAAAAAATATGATATTTAGGCAAAATAAGAAAAATGTCTCCATTCTGTTCAAAAGTTTTCACCCCCCGGCTCTTAATGCATTGCATTGCATTTGAGCATGAAACTAAACAATGGTAATATGCAGCACATTCAGCATGTCAATAAATGTTAATATCGCAACGTATCCTATATTAGATTAATCAGATATGTATGTAGCTAACCCAGACGCCATTGCATGACTTTGAAGCCATGCTTCTCTCTCTTCTCACGTCTATACTTTGAACTGCATGCTGTTGCAAGCTAAACAATCAGAGCTCAGGGTGCCGCCCAAAGTGCTGCTATAACAATCAGAAAAAAAATTGTTTTTTTCCACGATTATCGTTTTCATGATTGATCATCATTGTCACGGCCGAGTACTCGAGTACTGGATCACTGTTGCACATCCCTAATATAAACATCTGTTATGTGAAATAGCTTATTCAGGACAGTACTAAATAAAAAATAACATGCTATTTTTATGAGCTCTCTTTTTTTGTTAAAATTATTAACATATTTGCATATTCTGCAAGGGGTATGTAAACTTATGAGCACAACTGTGTATATTTTTTATATAATTAACTACATTTCTATTTCTGAGGTGATAGGCTGGATGCATGTGACAGTATGAATATTGTTTCACATGCTATTTTATACTCTTCAAAAGTAAAAGTCAGTAAAATTTCTTTTAAAGAAATGTATACTTTTATTCATCAAAGATGCATTAAATTTATCAAAAGTGACAATAAAGAGATTTGTAATGTTACAAAAAGATTTCTGTTTCAAATAAATGCTGTTCTTTTAAACTCTGAGTTCTTCAAAAATGCTGAAAAAAAGCATGTATTTTTCCACAAAAATATTAAGCAGCACAACTGTTTTCAGTATTGCAATAGTAATGATGCTTAAAATTCAGCTTTGCCATCACGGGAATAAATTACATTTTAGAATATATTCAAATAGAAAACAAAATATTTTAAAAATGTAATAACATTTCAGAATATTACTATTTTACTGGATTTTTTGATGATATAAGAAACAAATATACTAATGTAATATATCTCATTTATTTAATTCTTAAAATATTTGATTATGCATTGTGTCAAGTATACTTGGACTGAAGATTGTAGACTAAAGTCTGTAACAGAGCGCAATTGAGAGTTGTGTTTTTATGTGAATTATGATACTTTCTTTATAATTAATCACACTAATAGCCAAGTTAAACTGACTTGGGGTGTGTTTACAGAAGACATTACAGCATCTGTAGTTCCAGCTGACTGACTTTGTCACACTGAAACCTCTCAGTGGGTCATGACCTCTGCTCTCAGAATCTGTGGGGTCAAAGGCCTCCTCATATAAGAGCCACAGGAATGACTCATGTGTTCACGTCAACCAGCACGTAGCTCACGTCTGGCCAGCCAGCAAGCTATTAATCTGAAGACTGAGTGGGAGGCATTCCTTCGTCCATCTATAACTCACCTACAGCGTTCCTTTGGCTTGCCCAAGCGCACAAAGCATAGGATGAAACTGTGACGCTTGAGAACGACAGACGCCCTTGTGCCTCAATTTGATACGTTTGCTGTAATTAACATCTGTTATGACTCGTTGTGTTGATATTATCACAAGCCACAACAGATAACCATGCAAGCGGGGCGCTCATCATGGCTCATGTTTCGTAGCAGAGGATTATGAAACTGAAAAAAGGAACCAAAACTTTCAGATGATATTTGAGGGGACGCGCTTCAGATGCTTGCAGTTTAATTGGCGGCTTTGTTTCGCATATGAAAAAGAGAAACAGAAGATTGAGGACTCATCGTACTTTTAGTTCTTTTTCCTGACATGATGTTATGAAGGGTACTGAGAAAGTACCACATTTAGGCCTCATTTACACCTGAGTTTGAAGTTTGGATTCAGCCTTTTTTACTTTCTTAATCATTGTGATTCTTTGTTTTTAATTTTATCTTTGTGAACTTTATTAAAAATACACAACTTGATCTTCCTCTGAAATATCTTTCCTTAACCTCTGACATCATCAGGCCACTCGGGCTATTGGATAATGTTAACCAGCCACCTGATAGCTAGGAATTCGGTCTGCTTATCACAGGGGAAAAAAATGTGGTGTTTCTTGATTTGCTTGGATAAAATGTCACACATGGAATGAGTTACGAGAAGCATTTCACATTGACCTTAACATCCACATCATGATCTGATCATAAATGGTCAGTCATACCAAACTGACTCATCACATGATTGGATTTCATCATGATTTTCTAGGGAAGGGACAATTTCACAACTACATACTATAGTGTCTATAGCAAGTATATATAGGCTATATATGAATTTTTTGTTTGTACCATAGTCTTTTTTTAGTCGTACACTCACCTTTGCCATCATCTAATATCCACTTAAAGTAAATCTTTAAATAGACTAATAATTTAATAACACTTGTAATCTCAAAAATGTTGTTATGCCAAAATTTATACGATTAAAAATATTTTTTAGGGTTTTTAGTGGTGTTCTCTGTATTTATTTAGACAAAATAGTATATAATTTTAATATCAGATTTTTAATGGTTATCATCCATAAAATTAAATGATTATCTGCTTATTGGTATCAGAATCCTTATAGTATTTTGAAATGATTCTTCTATAGCAGTTTTACTTGTAAAAAATAATTTTAAAGTTAGTGGCGCAATTTAATTTAATATAGAAACTGCCTAAACCTTAGTAAAATAGGGATCAGAACAAGCAGATTTTAAAGGAATTGAATTGTCATGAATTACCCTCATGTCATTCCAAACCATAAGACCTTGATTCATCTTCGGAACACAAATTAAGATATTATTTTATGAAATCTGAGAGCTTTGTGACCTTGCATAGACAGCAACACAACTACCACATTCAAGGCCCAGAAAGGTAGTAAGGACATCGTTAAAATAGTCCATGTGACATCAGTTGTTCAACTGTAATTTTATGAAGCTACGAGAATACTTTTTGTGTGCAAAGAAAACAAAAATAACGACTTAATTCAAAAATGTCTTCTCTTCCGTGTCAGTCTTTGCCACGCGTTCACAAAGAGCACCTAGATGCAAACTCTTGGATTTCACCAAAAAATATCTTAATTTGTTCCGAAGATGAGCGAAGGTCTTACGGCTTTGGAACGACATGTGGGTGAGTAATTAATGACAGAATGTTCATTTTTGTGTGAACTATCCCTTTAATTTTCAGAATGTCAGTTCAACAAAAGCGATTTAATGGCCTCTTTGCATGCCTGCGCTACACACACTCAAAAAAAAAAAAAAGTCCTGCAATATGAGCTTTATAACTTTGGATTGCCCGTTTTGTTTTTTTATAATAGCGGATCCTTACACAACTAATGGTGCCCGAGGGAATCGCTCTGTACTTTTAAAGCAGTGTTTTCTGGTACCGAATTTACCAAATGCAGCTTTGAAGCTTTCATGGTCAAAAATGAGGCTGTGGCCACAATTGTGAAATTTCTGGCAGACATAAATTCAGCACCAGACGCCGGCTCTGACCTCAGACATCAGAGTGGTTTGTCCAGTGCACTCGGACAGCGAGTGTGCAAGAAAAAACGACAGAACCAAAAACAAGTTTGTTTTCTCTACCAGACCTAAAGTCTTGTCGAGGAATGCTGGTTGTGAACTCGTTGTTTGTCTGTAGGGAGACGAAGAGCCAGTTAATCAAATGTTTTTACTGGCTGTACTGCCTCGATTGCCCTAAGCTATGGTGTTTACTTTCTTGATTATAGTTTTCATTTGTTATTTTGCTCATATTTTGCTCGTCATTATAGCTCCTTCGCAGATTGTGGTGTGCCACACCGAGTGAAGAAATTCAGCCTCCTTTTGTATCCAACAGCTTGTGTGTGAATTTTGCTTCTGGGCACGTTGATCATTGTTTTATGGAAATTGTTTATGAGTCTTTCTTATGAGATCGTTCTGATCAAGAGGTGCAAAGAATATGTTTTACTGATAATTATGCTTATGAAATCAGTCTATTATGTACATGTATGGATAAGTTTACAGATTTTACTGCTCCCGGCCCAGCTGTAAATTGTCATTGCATGATGATTCTTGGCCTTTCGGTTCTTTATAGATTCAATAGAAAGGCAGGAACTGGAGGAAAGCACCGTTGAGGCTCTTTCTCTTCTTTACCATTCACACACCCACATCTTACATAATCATTAGAAGAATTCCCAAATTCTTCTTGGGAATAAATGGCAGCCTACTCTGACTTCTAAAAACAGCTAGATCTCTCCCTTTTTTTCTCTCAGTTCCCCCTTTTCCAGATGAATCCTGTCAAACTTCCAGCAGCCTCTCCAAAACCTCTGCAGTGTCATAAAGAACCCGGCCGATTTGAGTTTGGTTTTCCATGACGCTCAGGAAATCATGTGCTCTTTGATATGTTTAGTCTTGGGCAAATATTGTAGAAAATTGATGAGATCTTAGTATTTTTATGCTTTATCCTCAACTCTGCAGTGACCCAGTGGCCTCTACTCTTTGCTCCGGGTCATGGCACCAGATCCAGCTCTAAATCCCTACAATATGAGAGCCATGTTCCAGGATCAAGGCCGCTTCGCTGTCTTAGACCGCTCTCATTCATTCAAACGCACACACTCACACAAAGATTACTTTAATCCTTGTAAAATAATTTCTGCTTTCAAAAAGAGTTTTTTTTTCGTAAAGAGTTATCCATATTTACAAGTGTAAATTAATTTTTGTGGTATTTATGCCACAAATCCTGCTGGTTGAGCTTGACTTGTACTGAAGCTGGAATATTCCTTCACGTTGTTTCTGCTAGCATTGAACGTGCATTGTTGTGCGCTAACTCAGCACTGACCCCCTCACCTTTAAAGACTGTGGTCCATTGTCAAGTTTGGAACAAGTCAGGGTGGTTTTGCTGGTTTCCGCTTCCTCTGTTTGCTTTATCTCCTGCCTGTGCGCATTTGCTCTAAACATTAGGCTGCTGTCTTGTGATCCCGGCAAACTACATTATGCATACAAACACACTTAAATACACTCTCTAGCTCTCTGCTGAGTTCCTGGAAAACGTTAGCGGTATTTACGGCCACACCCAGAGTGGTGGAGTCGCGGCCGCTTCGCCTGAACCACAGGGTCCAAAAAAACCTTGAAGCAAACGTAGACTTCAGCGTGACTTGCGCGCCAGGGCCTTGGATTGAGGGTCAAGGTCTACTGTGTAGGTGGACCAAACCATGAATGAACTACTTGAAATCATCTAGTGTTTACTAACACCTACAAGCTCACTTGTGGATTGGCCACTTCAATTTTGCTGTCTATTGTGCTATTATTTATCTCGAAACCACATCACAAGACCGTTTCATCCCAATATGACATGAATTAGCGTTTCAGCTACAACTTCACATCTGTGTGATATTGTGAAATTACACAGTGCAAAGATTGAAGAAACACGTCTCGGCTGCAAATTAGATTACAATAGCGTGGTTTCTTTGAACTGTTGATTCAGCAGGGTTTGGCTACTCACTTTGATTACTTGCCCCCATAATCTGATTTGCCACAGTATTATGGGATTACAAAGGGTGAGAGGGCAGTCTGGATTTACATCTAGTCAGTGAGCAATAATCATTGACCCAACTCCAGGAGATCAGTGTATAGGCCAAGCACAACCATCAGATCCAATCACATCGCCATTGAGCTTACTAAGATGTCAAAAGTACTGGTACTTTTGTACTAAATTTAAAATACCGGTAGTAGTATCAGCTCACTTTGGTGTAGGATTTAGTTTGAAACAATATATAAATTGCTAGTAAATTCATCAAATAATTACAAACAAACAGCAAGTGACACATTGAACTAAATATGGAATTTATTAGAAAGACAGAATTTCCTTGTAAAATGTTCTTTAATAATCTTCTTTTTATTTGCAATTTTGAAAAATATTTTTTGCAGTCTACTTCAAGCCACTGCTTTTAAGCTCCCATGAGTACTTGCTTGCATGTGAGAGCAGTAATGTGGCTGTGTGCATGAACGGTCAAATGCACTTCTCGGTCAAAATGCTTGTCTTGGCAAGATATTAATGTAAACACAGCCAGTTATGTCATAAGTTAATGTAATCAAATGGTCAATTTTATTTATATAGCACTTTATACTATAAAAAATAGCTTCAAAGCTGCTTTACTCTTTCAGTTTCAAATTTTAAAAACTGAATATGTGCCATAATGTAACAACAATTTGCAAAGAATTTGAATGGTTAAGTTTTAGTTTGCTTTACTTAATAATTCTTCATATAATAATAATAATAATAATAATAATAACCATGAAAACTATTCTAGTAATTTGAGCAGATTATGTATAATAATTTCTATATTTACTGCTATTAAACAGATTTAAGCTAAGACTGTTTTGTTTATTTTTTATTTTATTTTATTTTACTTATTTACTTTGCTTTTTCCTGTGTCTTTGTTTTTCATTTTAGTACTATTTACTTTATTAGTTTCTTGAAAACTTGGCAGTACTACTTAACTGCTAAATACAGTAATTGAACACAGTTTTTAATATTTATAATGATGTTTAACCTTTTGAATTTAGAATTTTTTGTTTTGATAAAATTGGTCCAGAGAAGCATAAAATGTTCACTTGTGTTGGTATAGACTACTAATATTTTGGTTTTCTAGGTAAAGTTTGTTCTAGTTTACAGCATTACTAATGAATTTGCGGTGCAAATAATGCTGTCTTGTCGTTGCAAAATCTTTTTGGGAAATGTTTGCATAGCACTTTTGGGACTTTTCATTGTGATCCACTGTGAATGTGGGGATTTTTATTCAATGCTTTTTATACGTTACATACACTGTAGCTTTTTATTGGGAAAAAATTCCCCAGATTCTGGAATGTAATGACTGTAATAATAATTAAAAAAATCCACATGACTTTCCCTCTGGAAGCCTAACTTCATCATGAAATGAATCACTCAAAACTCAGATGTCCTGTGTTTTCAGCTAGTCCATGTTTCTGTCATCAAGTCTTCCAAAGATTTGATTTCCTCTGCACTTCCCCAAACTGAGCACCGATCTAAATCTGTACTGCCAGTCAGAATTCATCTCGATGAGAGAGAAGTTTATCGCTCCAGCTGCGTGAAATGAGCCAAACAGCCCTACTGGCACTATACATAAACTTCATGAACACGACGCTTTTAAATGTTTGCGTATGCTGTTCATTATATGAAATACATTCATTCAATGCAACTTCGTCATGAATAGATCTAAGAAGTATTATGTACTTTTCTTCATTGAGTAGTAAGTAAAACTGCCTAATGTTCCCTTTTCTGTTGAATAAAAAGAATGAATGAGCTCTGAGTGCAAAATCCACAAAAATCCACATGGATGCTTATTGGTGTAACTGCAAGTATGTAAAGCAATAATTTTCTGTAGTCAACTGAAACCAAACGAACAATTGGCAGAAAAGCTCAGCTGTGTGTTTTGTGTGCATACAAAAGCCCTTCATGTTGATGTTTTTGGAGCTCGTATTTAGTGCAAAGCTGTATTTACTCTGTGTACAGTTCAGCATAATTGTGTAGCCCAAGGAAGGAAGGGATATAGTGAGGGAAGGGAAGTGAAAGAAAGAGAAAAAACCCTACATATTACATTTAGCTTGAAATAAAAAGAAATTCAAATTCCCACTGGAAAAACCGAGCTGTGGTTTCTAGGAAACTGAGCTTTGGTACTCAGGCCTACTGCCACGGGTCTCTAAAGTTTTAAGGCTCCTTTTTTGTTTTTGTGTCATTTTTAAATAGATGTTCAGAGTGAGGTTATTCATTTTTGCCATTTGATTCACACATGGCTGTAAATTTACCACCAATGTGTGTATCTCGGAGGAACAGTTCACACAAAGGTGTTCACGCTGTTGAACACTTCTCTGTGCAACTGTAATACACACCATTGGTTATACTGCAATAACAAACAAAACCCCCACCAAACAGTGACATAAAGTAGTCCATACTACACATGCCGTATATTTCGAGTCATAAGTTGTGAAAACAATGTCACACCTGGTTAAGACACACTGACTATGTTTACATGGACTTCAGTAATCCAATTATTTAGCTTATTCTGAATAAGACATTGTTGTCCATGTAAGCTTGGATTGGTAAATTAATAGGATCTAACTAATTAAATTAAATTTCCCCTAAAATTCTCTACGTAAATTAGCATATGCCATGCACTGACAAAAATAAACAGATTACATGATGAATTTACATGATTAGTAATATTGGAGAGTGGGAGGTGATGAGCAGTGATTTATATATCTGACTCATTACTCATGTTTATTGTGGTTAATGTACAGGATTTTAATAATTAGTGCTTCTGAAGACTCATATTGTAATGTTTCATCTGACTTTTTGGGCTTTATAGAGTGGTTATATTCATATTATAGCCTACACCTTCATAAAGAAAACATTAAAATCCTTATACTGGATCTGATTTTGTTGCTGATGCCCCATTCAAGTCAGTTTTTGCTGCAGACTTAGACATTGTAATTTTACACAATATAAATTTACTTTACAGTTGTATTATAATATTATCATATATTAAGGGGTGGGGGAAAATCATTAAGGCAGAGCATTATGGCATTACAATAATTTGCCTGGCAATGTCGTATCAAGACA
Source organism: Tor tambroides (assembly GCA_021397915.2). Classification (NCBI taxonomy): domain Eukaryota; kingdom Metazoa; phylum Chordata; class Actinopteri; order Cypriniformes; family Cyprinidae; genus Tor; species Tor tambroides. The sequence goes on along the minus strand of JAFVLL020020698.1, from coordinate 13,887 downwards.
TGGACGCCAAGTATTGATGTTATATCAGGGCCTAACTTTCGGCAAGGGATTGTGAGTATTGCACATAGTTATCATTTCTGCAAACTCAGCGTGTATAATGCAGGAAACAGATTAAATCAATAATTTGAAATCTTTCTGTCAAACTCTACCACGTCTTTCTCACTCTCTTTCTCTCTGAGCGGTGTGTAAAGGAAGCACATTCTCATACAGTATATATCCGATCTTGGATCAGTCGGAGAAAGCTAAATGAACAAAGTGCTGAATAAATAGTGTCACCTTTGTCTTCCTCAGGGTGTTTGTAAGGTTGTTTTGTTAAAAAAAATTTAAATTGCATGTGCGAACATACGAGGAAGGGAAATTTTTAACAAGGAATGGATGGATATTAAGATCTAAGATAAACAGACTGAGAAATGTATCGTATTAGATAAAACAGATGTAAACAAAGTTTTCCTTTGGCAACATTTGGATATGAATATATGTTATGCCATTCTCAGCTGGCTCAAAATACTTAAAATCCCAATAATATTGTATGTGTATGTACACATACATACATATATACACAATTTATTACATTATTATTTGCTGTATTTACTAAATCTCTGCCCTCCTCTTTGTCAAATGGGTCACCTGTGGATCCCTGTTTCTTTAAGAACAGCTCAGTATACAGTGGAGTTCAAAGAGTCTGACACCAGACTGAAAATCTGGGACTGAAATTTTACTCTGGGAATAAACAGAAAGTTTTTAGAATTGTGAAAGCGTTTAGACAAAGAAACAAAGTGCTCTCTTGCAGACATTCACCCTGTAGCAGAAAGCACTCTGTTCGGGTCTGTCTCTCTCTCTCTCTCTGCGGGAAGTGGTCTGTGAGGTTTGCTTAAGGCCTGTTTGTTTGATTAGTTCAGCTGTTTCGTCTCAGATATTTTCATCACTATTTATTCCTGTACTGTGTTTACACACTTGAGCTGTGTCGGCTGGGGACGCTGAGTGGGGCCCCAAATACACATTTAAATGCAGAATTAGACATTATTCCCATATGGGTGGATTAAAACGGGTCATTTTGATTGTGGTCAGATACTAAAACTGTAACACAGAACACAACTGTGTTCCTTAGTATGAGCAGATGTATTTTGGTCCATCCGTCTTCCTTATATTCTCCCATTTTTAAAGTCAGTCGTGACTGTTTTTTATTCACAGTGACACATGTCCCACCAGCGAAGATGAAAACCAACTTGAAATGTTTACGTATGTTTATCATTGTTGATATAGTTCATAACTTGAGGACCAGAACACAAAGGAGTGATGTGCTGTTAGTTTTTTAAACAATCAGATGTCTTATTTTTGTTGGACAAATGATAAAACATGCACAAAAATGGTGGGTTGGGCTCTTTTAACTCGCAACACTTGCAGAACCCTAACAACATGTTAACAACTACTTGGAACACTTTAGCAACCACATAGAAACAGTCACAACTGGCTACAACAGCCTAACAGTACATTAACAACCATTTAAACTGCAAAGCAATACTCACAGCCTCCAACACACCCTAGAACAACCTTCACAGCAACACTTATAGCCACCCAACAACACCCTAGTGACATGATAATGACTTGGAACACCTTAGCAACTGCATAGCATCACTCTCAGCCTCCAACAACACCCTAGCGACCTGATAATGACTTGGAACACCTTAGCAACTGCATAGCATCACTCTCAGCTTCCAACAACACCCTAGCGACACGATAATGACTTTGAACACCTTAGCAACTGCATAGCATCACTCTCAGCCTCCAACAACAGCCTAGCGACATGATAATGACTTGGAACACCTTAGCAACTGCATAGCAACACCCTCAGCCTCCAACAACACCCTAGTGACATGATAATGACTTTGAACACCTTAGCAACTGCATAGCAACACCCTCAGCCTCCAACAACACCCTAGCGACATGATAATGACTTGGAACACCTTAGCAACTGCAGCAACACCCTCAGCCTCCAACAACACCCTAGCGACCTGATAATGACTTGGAACACCTTAGCAACTGCATAGCCACACTCTTAGCCTCCAACAACACCCTAGCGACACGATAATGACTCGGAACACCTTAGCAACTGCATAGCAACACTCTTAGCCTCCAACAACACCCTAGCGACACGATAATGACTCGGAACACCTTAGCAACTGCATAGCAACACTGTCACAGGACATGAAACAGGGCTACATGAAAACATCAACTTGGAACACCTTAGCAACTGTATAGCAATACTCTTGGCCTCCAAAACATCCTAGTAACATGATAACAATGACTTGGAACACCTTAGCAACTCCATAAACTCCCGAACAACATTCAGTTAGAACAACTCACAACCACTCAGTACGCCCTAGAAACATGCTAACAGACACACATCTTAGCAACTCAATGATAACGCTCACAGCCTCCAACAACACCCTAGCAACATGATAACGACTTGGAACACCTTAGCAACATAATAACAACAACTTAGAACACCTTAGCAACTGCCTAGTAACATTCACAGCCTCCAACAATACCCGAGCATCATGAAACCAAAAACTTGGAACACCTTAGCAACTGTATAGCAACACTGTCACCCTCCAAAACACCATAGCAACATGATAAAAATGACTTGGAACACCTTAGCAACTCACATTTGCCCACAACACCCGAACAGCGTTCTGACAGCAAGTATAAACAAATTGACAACAACACTCACAACTTGGAACAGCTTAGCAACTGTATCACAGCACTCATATTGACGTTAAATGAATATAACCCAATCATAAACTTGCCATATATTTACAAAGACTTAGTCCCTTCGTTTGGCCCTCACAGGTAGTGAAACGAGTTCACACGAACACACACTCTGAACAACAGACGATGTGGGGTTTCCCCTCGCCCTCAGATGGAAATGAAAAACTCAGAGATGGCTTATTACACAGTTGTCTCTGAGGCCATCAAATATGTTGCTAAAGCCACAGCTGGGAGTTAGTGCAGCATATTGACAACAACATCACAGAAACTGTGTTTAAGGTCACCAAGCTGTGAAGTCCTATGTACTGCAGTCAGATGAGCTACAGTACATACACTGCACTTAATTATCACAGTCTTACTGCTAACTCTGTGTGTGTGTTTGATTAAATCCCCAGGACTTTTACAGCATTAATGTTATTCTAGACGTCATCTGAGTTGTCAGGTAAGGTATGTTAGTGTAAGCGCGTCTCCTCTCAGAGGTATTAAACGAGGCTTGTTTTTGCCGTGTAGTGTGTGTTATCAAGGGCTTTTCCTTTGATATTCAGATTCGAATGGAAAACGTTTCTATGTACCGCGTCCACTCAAACACTCCTTTAATCGGCCCTCAGCGGACTGCTCTCAAACTTTGTTTACGCAACTTGAAAGCCTCCATTTTGTTTGGTTTGCTTCAACACTCAAATGGCAAAGTGTGTCTCTTCGGCCTCATTGTGCTCAGTCAGGCTGCTGATTAAAAATGGACATTTTTTAATTTAAAAGTTTAGTTTTACCCTCTTTTGCCGCTGCAGTTCAGAGGCTTCTCAAGTTGAAGCTTGTGAGGATGTTTCCCTTCAGACTCTTCAAACTAAATTTGGACGTGTGAGGAAGTGGTGTTTTGTCATGCGGGTGTGAAGTTCTTTCTCTTGGTGTATCTGCTTGTCTTTTGTTGTGTACTGAAAACTAATCTGGTTTGCTGCACTTTGTTGGTTTAACTGCTCTCTTAGCCTGGTGTTTAGTTGGTCAGCTCGTCTCTCAGCCTGACTAACTTATTTTCAAACAAATATCACATACTTCATGGAATTTACAATGCACAGACTAGTTTTTTTTTACAATTTAGAAGAAAATGTCAGCAGAAATTGTGTAGTTGCATGAAAGAATCCTGAAAAAGTATCATGGTTTCCACGAAAATATAAAAAAAAGGTCATATCAGCATATTAGAGTGATATCTGAAGGATCATGTGACACTGAAGACTGGAGTAATGATGCTGAAAATTGAGCTTTCACATCACAGGAATAAATTACATTTTACAGTATATTCTTATAGAAAACAGTTATTTTAAATTGTAATAATATTTCACAATATTAATGTTTTTACTGTATTTTTGATCAAATAAGTGCAGCCTTGGTGAGTTGAAGAGACGAAAACATTACAAAATGTATTGACCCTAAACTTGAATGGTATAAACCATAGTTATTTTTAATAAATCAGATGTGAACACTGAACAGATATTGGCAGACACTCTTGTGCTTTTACCCAACTTTTTGTTTGGGAAAATGATAGTGGAAATATGCAGAGAACAGTTTTTATTATTATATAGTATTACATTATTATGAAGTAACTTACATAAGTGTGTGTGAGAGACCATGTGCATTTAGAGAGAGAGAGAGTTTGGCACTGAGCTCTGGTTTAAAAGCAGTGCAGTTTGTCAGACACACAGTAACTTGCATAAGAAGGGCTTTTATAAATCACAATGTTGTGTGCTATTAAAGTCTAGTCATCTATCATTCTGTTGCTGTACTGTAGCCTTATCCTCTGGTAAACATGGACACTGTCCCACCAACCAGTGTTTGTGTGTGTGTGTGGATCTGGAGTGGAACGGGGCATTACATAACAGTGTGGTGGAAAACAGGCGGAGACTAACTGGGTGTGCTAGGAGGGGGTGGAGACAGCTATAATTAGAGAACTGCTCAGACAGAGAAAGAGAGATGGAAATATAGATGGGAAAGAGAGTTAACAGCTAATATACATCACACAGGAGCCAACGACACGGGGAAGAGCTGAAACATAGAAATGAGGAAAAAGAGTTGTTCAGCTGGAAAGTGAAAAATCAATCAGAGTAATATCATTATTTTTGAGAAAAGCCCCTTGAATAAAGATTATTTAATTTTATTAATCTTTATCATTGCGTTTTCATTTTATTTTTGGGGATTTTGCACACTCCGCTGTGCTACAGCCTCAACATAAACAAACAAGCAAACAATAAATAAATAAATAAGGAATTTACATATTTTATGTATATATATATATATATATATATATATATATTAGTGCTGTCAAATGATTAATCGCAATTAATCGCATCCAAAATAAAAGTTTTTGTTTACATAGTATATGTGTGTATTGTGTATATTATTACGTATATATGCATACACTCACATACAGTATATATTTTGGAAATATTTACATGCATATACATTTCTATATTTATATTCTTATATTTTATATTAAATATAAATATATTTAATATATAAACATAACATATTTTTCCTAAATATATACATGCATGTGTTTGTATTTATATGTACATAATAAATACACACAGCACACACACATATATTATGTAAACAAAAACCTTTATTTTGGATGCAATTAATGGTTTGACAGCACTAATATATATATATTTATATATATATATATATATGTGTGTGTGTGTTTATTATTACTATAGTATTGGTCGATATTGGATATATGTATATTGGCCAGTAATGGATATTCAATAATTTATGTTGATTTTTACATGAGTCTGACTCTCACTTAATTTTAAAATCACTAATAATTTAATAACACTATTAATTGCAAGCAAGCAATCAATCAATCAATCAATCAATCTGTACATTATAATGATGTGATGCCTAAATTTACTTGTTGCATTTAAAACTTTTTAAAAATATTATTTTATTAATTTATTTTTATTTATTATTCAGAAGTGGGATTTGGGCATTTATTTGATCAAAAATACAGCAAAAAGAGTGATATTGTGAAATATTACATTATTTCTGAGATATAAAGCATCATTACTCCAGTCTTCAGTTTCACATGATCCTTCCAAAAAAAAAAAAAAAAAAAAAAAAAAAAAAAAAAGGGAAAAACCATTATGCTGGTTTATAGTTTTGTGTAAACTGCAATACATTATTTCCAGAGTTCTTTGATGAATAGAAAGTTCATAAGAACAGCATTTATTTCAAATACAAATCTGTCTTTACTGTCACTTTTGCTAATTTTAATGCTTCCTTGCTGAATAAAAGTCTTAAAAAAAAAAAAAAGATGCAAAACTTTTAAATAGTATAAAACTTTATTATTGTAAATGTATTGGCCATAGCTTATCAGTATTGGACAGAATTAAGTTATTGGCACATCTCTGTAAATAATTAATTATGTGAAATTAGTTATTGGCAAATTGTTAAATTGACAGCTCTTAGAAAGCACAACAAAGTTACACAGAAAAGAGACCTGCACTCAAAAAATTCGATGTAGGTGACAATGACAAATGAATAGTACATCTCTGGTTTACCCATAAGTCCTGCAACATCTTATTGTGTTTAAGTGGATCTTAATGGCTCATAACACACTGTTGGATCTCATCCGTGACTATCCGTCCATCAGCATTGAGCAAGAGGGCATGGGGGAGGTGTAGCGCCGCTCCACACTCGGGCGAAAGTGAGGGATGGAGTGAAAATGAGGGGCTGAATGGGAGAGAAGGGTCGCGGGGGAGGGAGACAAATGAAAACACATGTCAGAGAGAGAGAAAGATCATGTATGAAACACTCACTGCTCACGTGGAGCTGCAAACATTTCAGACCTTAACATGTGCTCAAGAAGTGAATAAAAGAAAACACTGGCCAGCTAGAGGGAGGAATGCCGTACGCTTTCTAACTCTGCCAAGGTCATACGCGGTGGACTTTAGAGCAAGAAGCAAACATGCTTCCCACACACTATATTCAAAGGCCTTCTCTGGTTGACACAACAAGGACAGTTGGCCGACATGCGTAAAACCTCTGGGAAAAATTGCACAAATAAACACACAAAAATGTAGAAGAAAGGGCATTCAGATGTATCCTGGCACGCTACTTTAATAACTAGCTCAGATGACTGGTTCTGTCATGCGTGCTGTTGTTTTCTCATGCTTAGTTTGATCTGAGGTCAGGCCGTGGGACTGCAGTTTTGACCCTTATGTGCTCTTCTCACAGCAGCTTTGAACTATTTCTGATAACCAAGAGTGGACGTGCCTGGAGCAGTGTTTATCAAAGGAATATTTCGGGTTATTTACAAGCGAGTATGGTAGATGGCATCTTTGGTATGCTGTTGATTACCATTAGCAATAATGTCTAAGCATCCCTCAGTTTGTTAAAATGTGACCCCAACCACAAATAAATGCTCAAAACATGATATTGGAGATATTCAGCTGTATGATATTGGAATTTATTTTATTTATTTATTTATTTTTTAATCAATAAAGATTTTAAGATTATAGATATTTAGATATTTTGTATTTCTGCAACGGATGACTTTACTGACAACCACCTATGGAGTTTTGTCCTCTGTAGTGGACATTATTTTTCAGCGATTTCTCTGAGACCTTACATGTCCCAGTTTTAAGTCTGGATGTCCTGTACAGAGCACATTTAGGGCTTTTCAGTGATACCAAATGATTGGATGTTTCACCATGACCACTTCCTCTCCTTGGTCTTTAAAAATGGCTGACGTTAATTTAGTGATCAAATGTAACACCTTTATGGAAATATAATATTTTGTAATTATCGTTTAATTCTGACTAATTTTCAAATTGTTTGTCATAAATCAACATCTCAGAAAAATGTTATGGAGTTTCAAATCAAAATATGACCTTCTGGTATGAAACAGGACATCATTTCATACATGTCCACTATAGAGGACACCAGGACTTAAAGCATGTTTGTTACACATATTGAGAGACACAACAAATGAATAGAGAAGAAATTATATATCAATATTCCTATGAAATATTAGATGATATTATTCAAATCTTGCCAATTATTACTCCCATTATTGCACTTATTTTTTCATTCTATGTTGCCCCAAAAACAAATTAATATGCAAATTAGAGACAGTTTATAGATGCATTGTATATAATGGGAAAACTCGTTTATGGTAATTTTACACACATTTTGCATGAAGAAAAATGGTCTTTAAAAATATCTTTCATAACATAGTTGAGAATCATCTTTATATAAAGTTTGGTATAAAAAATGAAAATTGATTTGTGATTAAAACAAAAATCCCACTTTTTTTACCTTTTCATGTCTTTTTAGGGTGTATTCATACCTTTCTTGTTTGGTTCGATTGAATCGAACTCAAGTTCGTTCCCCCTCTTGGTGTGGATCTTTTGGGCAGGTGTGAATACAGCAATCGCACACGGGTGCGGACCAAACAACCGTACCGAGACCCAGCTGAAGAGGTGGTCTCGGTCCGCTTCCAAACGAACTCTGGTACGGTTCGTTTAAGGTGTGAATATGACCCGACCTTGATCCGATCCAATTGCAGAAATCATGCTCCGAAACAGACAGCTTGCACATGTAGTGCTGTTTTTTTTTTGTTTTTTTTTTTTTGCTTTTCAATCACTTTTTTTAAACGACAATGCTTAAAAATGCATGCAAATGATGAGTTTTCATGATCATGGCACACACCAACATGACGTGAGCATGCTAAATAGGCTAAAGCTTGCCGCAGAAGTTACCATGTATATGTTGGGGGGAAATAGTAAGGAGATATTTGAATTATTTATTAATAAACTTGTGTTTTCTGAGTCACTGTTGCAAAGATGAAATTGATGATCCTGACTCGCCATCTCATCATTGGACGCGCCTTTAGAAAGAAATGCATCTTGGATTACATAATGAAAGAGTTTTTGTTTTGGATTTGAATTATTTCATTTTGTAGTCATTCAAAGCTTTCTATAGATATATTCATCATGTCTGTAAGGAAAGTATTCGCTGATTTTCGGTTCATTTTTGCGAAGCGCTCCTGCTCAAGACCGAGACGGCAAGCGCATCCTGGTTTTTTCTTTATTTTACAAAAGCACAACGTTTTGTTGATGTTGTGAGTACACACTAATAAAAATAGACCCTTTACAGTTCCGAACGATGTATTATTCTTACCTTTATGAGCAAAAATGACGGCGTATTTAATTTGTTTCCACTGATGTCCTGAAGCGCACTTCAGCTCCGCACAAATGATTGGATATGTGCCTAATAGCGCACATTTATCTAGGTTAAATGTTTAAACTAACATTGTGATATGCTTTAAGTATTTTATATCTATAGATTTTATTTTCGGCAAGTTGTAATTAGGCCTACAACATCTTATGACATTGTCTCGTATGATGCCCATAAGTTTCTTCATATTACGTTAGTATCTGATAACACCAAATCAGTAAAAGAATAAAAATTGCATTACGAAAGATCTCCATGATTAGCCTGTTTTCCCTGCTTGAGAATTTCTGTCCAATGAATGGATGACCTTAGCACATGTGTAGTTTTGTTTACAATTTCTGGTTCACTTGCAAAAAGGGCAGTGTGAAAGCGAACCGCACCAAACAAAAAAATCAACATCGTATTTGGTCCAGACCAAAGCAAATGAACACCCTTATTTTTTTTAAAAAACAGAACTTTTTAAAGTCCCAATGTTCTCTACAGAGGACATATAGCATAGCATATGAGTAAAATATAATTTTTCATTTTTTTCTTATGCTCTAAACAATGTAATGACATGACCAAATAGGTTAATAGCTTTATTTGGAAAATTAATTTAGAGTTATGATTTTGTTGGGGAGGGCATCTACATAAAACAAAAAAACAAAACAATAATCAAAAAACAAAAATGCTGGAGGAAAAAAATATTTGGAGTGTTAAATCCTTTTAGGGTTGGAAGAAAAAGGAAAAATTGGGTTTTTCATACTAGTTTTAATTTTTACAAGAAACAGTTCAAACCTCTTTCATATTAGTCGTATTAATCAATTCACTATAACTGTAAAATAAAAATTGTCTTGATTTTATTGTGATTATTGCTTATAATATTGAGATATGAAATTATATTATAGAAAAGAGAAATATATTTTAATAATACATTAAAATAAAAAATGAGTAATAAAAACAATTTTATTTGACTGTAAAATTACTAATATTTTTGTATTTCATTTTCAAAGCGATATCGATTTTGTTTTGATATATCTAAGATGTTTTACTAAATTTTAGAGTAAATTTTGATGCGAGTAAAAACAAAAATACAAATTAAAATAACTGTTTTCTCTTTATATTTATATATATAACAGCACACCTCCATTTAATAAGGCTTACAATTTGAGATATGATTCATGTTCATATATTTGGATGATCTGAAAAATGATCAGAGGTTTAGTAATCAGAAATTTCTCAAAAAAACACTGACTGATTTATCCGAAGTTGTCATTAAATAAAAATTTACCTTATCTACTTTCTAAATTTATTCTATTGATCTTATTATGAACACTTCATCCATGTGTGTTTCATTTGTATATATATACATATAAAAAAAAATGGCTCTTTTTGTGATGTTTGCTGGATTTCTCCAATCATTTAGTCTACTTAAACCCCACTCATTTCTTACAAACGACTTCAGATCTGCCTAAATGTGAGTTTAGTTTGTATTTACAAACTGACGGGCAAGTCAAAATTATTTTTAAGTAGGCTAAATCTTGTCATACAAGCGTCCTGAATCAACAGTCAGGACAACATTGTGAAGAAAATTGCACTTCTGTGTCACACAAGGGTTTGAGTGTCTTCAACACACCACAGGAAGAATGATGTGTGTGTGTGCGCGCTGCTAACTTTAGCATACCGCTCATAATGTTCAGTGCTTATTGTGCGCTTTTCTGCAGCCCAGATAGCTTTCCTCTGTCTGGATGTCTCCCAAGCGGCGTGACATATCTGCTTCCTGAAAAATACACTGAACCAAACAGAGACAAAACCAAACCAATGCATGAGGCAGTGCAATGAAAGCATGGACTGCAGGTCGGCACCAAAAGTCTGACCACTAGTGAAAATGCTGTGCTTTTGCGTTTTTACTTTAATAAAAATAAAAACGTAATAAAATATTAAAGGCATAACAATTTGAGGAAAAGTTTAAATGGATAAGTACAATTTGAGGAAAGTTTAAATAAGTTTTTTTTTTTTCAAGGAAATTAATACTTTTATTCAGCAAGGTTGCACTGAATTAAGCAAGAGTGACAGTAATGACGTTTATGTTTATATTAAACCTCCAGAGTCAAAACTCTTTCGAGCAATTTGAGGACAAGGATCAGGTGTGTGTGTGTGTATGTGTTTGTCTGTGTCTGTCATGCGGGGTGACAGCGCTTACCTTATTTACACACACCAACACACACACACTAACACACACACCACCACACACACACACACACACACACACACACACACACACACAGGTTGGTTATAAATAGTGAGGTGACCCACATCCACACAGTCCTGTAAACAGACACTCAGAGAGAGTATGACAGTCCTCACAGATAAATATTATCTGTTTACTATCTAACCACAAACACTGAAGACTCATTCACTTCATATTTCTCACATTTATTTCCTTTTAATTGTTTTGCTCTTCCTTCATGCTACACAACTGAGCAGGTTTGGGGTGTTTCTTGTAGGCCCCTTCAGAATTCAGCTTTGCATTACAAGAATAAATTACATTTTAAAATATATTACTATATTACTATATTACTGAATTGATAAAATATTTAACTTTTTGATAATTAAAAAACAACCAACTTTTTTCTTTTTTTCCTTTTACACAATATTTACTTTAGAAGATGTAAAACATGTTGTTCTTGTTAATAATAATTTAGTCAGATTTATTAATGAAACTGAAATGACTAATTATCTTATAACATGATGGAACAGAGATCTAGTGTGGCGCTCTCTCTCTCTCTCTCTCTCTCTCTCTCTCTCTCTCTCTCACTCTCTCAGTGAGATGCTGGCTTCACTCCAGCCAATAGCAGCTGTTTGTCAGTAATGGAGCTGCTCTCTGGAGTGCTATCAGGCCGGGCCTGTTCTGTTTACTTGAGCTTCTATCAGTGAACATGTGCAGCCAGGCCCTGGTTAGAGAGGAGGAGAAAATGCACACACACACACACACACACACACACACACACACACACACACACACTCAGAGCAGGCCAGCAGGGCGGAGACTGAAGCTCAGAGGCGTGGGAGTTATAGCTGTGCTTCTCACTGCCTGCTCCATCCTGCACACACACACACACACACACAAAACCTTACACATTCAAAGACGTATTCAAACATAACAGCATTTACAAAAATGAAGTGTCCTCTATACCTGTACACTCAGACTGATCTGTATGACCACACACAGTTCTCAATGAGGTCCTCTGAATAAGCTTCATCCAAATCCGATTAAGTCACATGCATTTCACATGCATTTTTATCTGCCATGACAGCACAACTTTACTTTGTATTAGGTTGGAAAGCAGTATGGCAAACAAACATCTTATATTGGCAGTTAGAACTTTTTGAATTGCTGTTTAAATGCCCAGTGTGAAATTTTGGATAATGCATAACTTGTCTTAAAGTTGTCTTCAAATATTTTTTAGATAGATAGATAGATTAGTCGGCATTTACTCACTCTCATTTTCTTATTTTCTTCCATAGAGTGTAAGAGGTGAATTTTTGAAGAATGTCTTGCTCACTTTCTTCATAATTAAAGTGAAAAAAGACTGGTGCTGTTAGGTGGTCTATACAACTTCAGTTTCAGTCTCTTTTCACACACAAAGCTATCATATGACTGCAAAGGGCTTAGAAATAAAGCACATGAGTTGTATGAACCACTATTATGATACCTTTGCTTCTTTTTTGAAGCTTGAAAGCTTCATTCCTCATTCACTTTCATTATAATGAAAAGGACAGTTCGGATATTCTTTTTTTGTCCCACAGAACAAAAGTCCCACAGGTTTGGAATGACATGAGGAAGAGTAAATGATATTCACATATCTGTAGAACTACCCTCCAGTTGTAGTAAGTGTAAGTAATTTGATGGTCACGGTTAAGAAAAAGTGCTACTTTCAGTTAGTTTTGCTTCTGGATCAAACAGAAACCTTTGGTTGTGTTTCCAGACGCCTCTCACCAGAATCCGCTAAAAAAAAAATCTGTTTCCAACGAGCCACCACAAAACTGTCATCACAGCGTCGTAACAATGGCGCATAACTGTAACACAACACAAACCACAGCTGTTTACTCTCAGCTAATATAACCTAGAGCTAACCAAGAGAAAACCCAAACGGAGATGCTCTTCAATCATAATCTTTTCTTCATTTCCTCAGATTTGGAGGAATGTGACCGTAGACGTGTACGTTTATTTCTGACAGGAGTACAAATGAGCCCTGCGGCCAGACGGATCAGTCCCATTATAATCAACAAGTGTAGACGCTAGATTATGTTGTTCTGCTCACTTTAAATCTAGACACTGTGTTACACAGGCCTGCAGATGCTGTCGACCAGAGTGATTAGAGGATGTGGGTTAATTCATCACAGTTACTGGTGTAGCATTACACGCACACTTAAATTTGACTTTAATGCTGGAAATTAGATTCCAGTAAGTCTCATTTATCTCTCACATACATTCACAGATTTGCTAAGCCCCTCTCGGCGTGTTTATGAATGTGTTTGTGTGAATATGGTAACGCATGAATCATACAGCTGAATGTGATAAAGAGCTTTTTCGGGAAAAGCGTGGAGTAGCGGGAAGGCAGGAAAGCAGGCGGTGTGTGAGTGTGAGAGAAACAGAGTGGGAGGGAAACGGTCAAAGAAAACAGTGCTGGCGTTAGAATCTGTTTGAGTCTCTGATATCCTTGCGCTCGTTCCCAAATCATTATGTGGATTTACTTTTGGGAGCTAAAATTACAAAATACTCACTAGAAGTTATATTGTGTGTGTGTGGGTGTGTGTGTGTATACACATATATAGTTCAGCAGATCAATATGTAACAATATGTTTTATATATATATATATATATATATATATATATATATATATATATAT
>JAFVLL020020697.1:0-35556 GCA_021397915.2 Tor tambroides | reverse complement strand
AAGCCCTTTCACAACTGATGGCCGACAGGTGATTGCACAAGGACGATGTCAGTGTTTGAACTGCAGACAGGTGTTTGTGCCATTTGCCCACTTCAGACTTATCACTGGGGTGTTAAAAGTGAGGGTGGGTGGAGGGAGGCTGGCCAAAGCTTACTGGTATGTGAGCAAAAGCCGTTATCCTACAGTTCTTTGATCTAAGGTGTGAATGTCTGGCATGGTGGGCGAGTGTCACTCATTTAGTGTTCCAGTGAGAGACAGGTTCTTTTGATAGAGCTCTGCATTAAAACAGTGCTGTGAAAGGCCGCTGCTCCACGTACCACTGCCTAAACACACAACTTCTTTGTGTATGTGTTGTAAGTGAACATGGGAGAAAAAGAGGAAGAGCTATTCTTACCCATTACTAATGAGGACTAACAATGAAAGGTATCTTTCAGAACATTGCAAAAACCTTTACTCATAAATTTGAAAGATAATAAAAATAAAAAACAAGACCTTTTTTTATTTATAAAAATATAATTAAAATTTTAGATGAAATAATTTTACATTTATTTATTCTATTATGTTTATTATAACATCTTATAAAACACATCTTATTTTACATAGTTTTGCTTCTCTTGTTTTCAGGATGTATATATGTGTATATATATATATATATATATATATATAATTTTTTTTTTTTTTTTTTGGCAGTGAAGTTAATTATAAATGACCTCCTAAGGTTCCCATTCTTCTCTTACATGGAGTATCTGTTTTAAATCTCCTCTTCCTAGATTTCATGGTCTCTGCATCACAAATTGATGTCAGAGAGAGTCAAGAAGTTGAATGTAGGGAAATACCTTGGTCTACCTTGACGATATTTAATAACACGGCTGACTTTACCTTTGAAAAAAATTCGATTTTAGACTGTATGTTCATGGCTCATTAGAGTTTTTATATTTCAAGCCAACATTCCTATAACCCAAAGCTCAGTTGGGTGGCAAATCTTTCAGCATTCTTTGCGTGAAGCCTTTTTACTTTTGGGAGGGGAAAACAACAAGCTGCAGTTTAATCACTTCAGCATGTGAGAGTTGTTAAACTGACAGAGGAGAACAAGAAGGCGAGAATATCTGCTTTATTTAACCTGTATTCACTGATGTTAGTAAATGGCAGCACATAGGGCCTCAACTGTGGTGTGTGACTGATATGCAACGCATATGGAGCCATTTTCTCATGGGGGCCCCGAAAAAATACATAAACATTATATTCCTATAATGAGCCTTTTAAACCCCCAAAAGAGGGATGTCCGGAGTCAAATCTCACGTACCCCCTAAAAAGAGCTATATGAGATATATGAGAATATGAATGCGTGTGTGGTTGTGAGTTTTGGAGGAGTTTCATCTCATTTCCTGCTCAAGATCTCTGACATTAATGAGCGAATCCCCCCCTCACATAATATGTTAGTTTAGAGATTGTGGGTTGTCAAACTCTTCCAAACAACAGGATGAGAAGATCAGAACGATGCCTCATAGAGGATTAGAGACTGCCTGTAGATCAGGGTGACCGCGAGGTTGCAAAGTGCTTCACGTCTCTGCAACAAAAGACCACCCCTGGACGTATGTATTTGTGTTGGGGGAAGGTGCTGGTGGGTTGCATGATGTTATATGACAGCTGTAGATAGACTGAGTGTTAGTTTGTTTTAAATTGTTTAGTTAGTTCGGTAAACTGAGAGCCACCCCACGTGATTCCGGTGTATAAACAGCTTTTCATCAATCAAGCATTCATTTTTGTTTTTTTTTATATTTGAAGGACAGTTGTTCAGAACACACCCAGTCAGTAGTTCTCCATATCACGCCCCCTTTTACAGGTCCACAACAACAGGAAATCCAAGAGTTAAAGTCTCGAAATGTCGCAAGGTTCCATTGATCTAACAGTAAAGTTTTGACACTTGTCCATCTGGGGTTGAGCCTGTGAATAACGACACTCTTTTCCCTCCACATATGTGAGGAAAAGCCTGGGCAGCGGGAGCTGAGCACAGGATACAAGCCGCTATGCTCAGGAACAAGTTAAGTACGACCTGTGAGGCAGAGACCTAAAATTGGACTTACATCCTCCATGTGCCTCACTTCCCTCTCGCTTAGTTTTTCTGCCAACGCCTACATTCATTTTAACAGTCAAGGATGTTTCTCTTGTTTTGGCAAGAATTTCAGTCATGAGTCATTAGGCATTTCTACATGACTTTAAGCAATGTGCATTGATGAGGATATTTGGTAGCACTTTACAATACAGGTGCACAAATATGCATTAAATAATGCTTAACTAATGCAAAGATAATCATGAGTTAATGTATAACTCATGATGAACTAAACCATTTATTAATGATTACTGCATCAGCAAATAATGAACATTCGATATGATTCAAAGATTAAGTAATCAGTAAATTGTTATCAGTTAAATGTGTCATAATGTATTAATTACCTAATAACTTATTTTATGAACTAATGAAGTAAATTCATATGTTAATTACCACATTGGGTCGAAGCCATGCCTTTAAACTTCCAGTTGTCTGCTTTAATTAATCATTAGCTAATGATTTGCTAAGGTATCATTATGTTATGACTTGTTGAGGCACATAACTATTAACGAATTGTTAAGTAATATGTGACCCTGGACCACAAAACCAGTCTTAAGTCGCTGGGGTATATTTATAGCAATAGCCAAAAATACATTGTATGGGTTGAAATTATTGATTTTTCTTTTATGCCAAAAATCATAAGGATATTAAGTAAAGATCATGTTCCATGAAGATATTTTGTAAATTTCTTACCGTAAATATATCAAAACTTCATTTTTGATTAGTAATATGCATTGCTAAGAACTTCATTTGGACAATTTTAAAGGTGATTTTCTCAATATTTTGATTTTTTTGCACCCTCAGATTCCAGATTTTCAAATAGTTGTACTTCGGTCAAATATTGTCCGATCCTAACAAACCATACATCAATGGAAAGCTTATTTATTCAGTTTTCAGGTGTTGTATAAATCTCAATTTCGAAAAATTGACACTTAAGACTTGTTTTGTGGTCCAGGGTCACATATGTCATTGTGGTTATAGATTTTGAATTATCATGTGCCTCAAAAAGTAAAGTCACACCATAATGATACCCATGCAAATCATTAGATAATGATTAATTAAAGCAGACAACTGTTAGTTGAAATGCATGCTTGAACCCATTGTGGTAATTAACATATGAATATACACTATAGTTAATATAATATGTCATTAGGGAATTAATACTTTGACACATTTAACTAGTAACAATTTATTGATTACTTAATCTATGAATCATATAGAATGTTCATTTGTTGCTGATGCAGTAATTGTTAATAAATGGTTTAGTTCTTCATGAGCTATACATTAACTCATGATTATCTGTGCATTTGTTAAGCATGAATTAATGCATATTAGTGTCACCGTATTGTAAAGTGTTACCGGATAGTTCAAGTAAGTGGTGTGTCATGGTCTTAAATGCTAATTGGTACAATGTGCCGTATCCATGAACGTAGTAAACTCTCACTAATAACTCAACAAGAACAGTTGTTATTCTATTAGACATTAAAGTTAAAATGTGTAATTAATACAATACTAGTGGCAGCAAATGGAATTACAATCTGTTTGTTTGAAAGGGTCGGACATAAGGTTGATTCAGTAGCGTTTTATAATAAGGCTATTTGGTCAAATTAGATAATGCATTAGGTACAATGAAAGAACAACGAACAATACTTTTACAGTATTTATTAATCTAGGTAATGTTAATTTCTACATGTACAAATACATCTTTAAGATTTCAAGATGTTAAGCCCAGCGCACACTGTGCGATTTTGACCACAATTTGGTCATCTGAGACAAATTTTGAAAATCCTTAAAGATTCCTGTAATCCTAGGCTAAAACCTGTAGTCTTTGATCGCTGGTTTGACATGTTCACTGACAGCCGATTAATGGCAGTTGCGATCAAATTTTACCTCCGACAAAAATTCTGGCAGTGTCAGAAAATTTGCTAATGTAAAATATTTTTAACACGTCTTGACTGTCGTACAGTCTGACATTAATGACAACTGAGATCCCACAGTGTGACATGATCATCATGTTCGTACAGTCTGGCAAGCAACAATCGTAAAGGATTATTAAAAATTGCACAGCGTGCGCCCGGCTTTAGCATTAATTCTGATTGTGGTTTGTCTTGAAAAACAAAGACAATTTGACGTTTGTTGTAGGAGAAGTCACACTGCAGGACTGACACTGCCAGAATTTCGTCTGAGGTAAAATTTGATCGTAACGGTCATTAATCGGTTAGTGAACATGTCAAACTAAAGACAACAGATTTTAACCTAGGATCGGAGGAATCTCTTAGATTTGCTAAATCTGTCTCAGACGGCCAAATCGTGGCCAAAATCACAGAGTGTGTGCACGGCTTTAACAAAATGTACATTTCAAAATGTATTATGAATGTATACTATAAAACGATGGATATGTATTATCAATGAAAATGAATTGTATAAACAATTATATATAAGTATATTTATAAATGATCATTACATTTATAAATTAATTAAATAACCTTAGTTTTGTTATTTTAAGATAAATGTAATTTCAGTAATAACTATTTAATAAAAACTACTGTGCAGTGTAAGATGGGAGTGAAACCTGTTTGAAAACAGTCATGTTTGCAATTATATTTGGTTCCACTAGTGGGAAGACCTTCTAGTTCTATAGCTATTTTTGCTAAGGTTAGTCTGAGATGCTTCTTAAACACCTTTGTTTGCTCTCTGAACATATGGGAAGATTTTTGGGACTCGCATTTGAGGTTCAAAACCAGTGCACGGACTGAAATTAGAGGCTTCATGCTCTCGTTTAATGTGGATCTCCTCGCTGCAGTATGCTTCCTGTCTTGAGGTTTACATGGTTTATTTTTCTCAGCGTGACCCCTACAGTTACCCCAACCCCTGAGTGTGTGGCGGAGTCGGGGCCAAGGGAGCCCAGGCGCCACAAATTCGCGCTCGGCTCTCCTTCCCCTCGCTTCTCACTGGAACTGAGACCTCAGAAACACATGTCTCTGATCAAGTGCAGCCTGCGTCATTGGTTAGTAAACACGCAGCTCCAGGAAAACCAACAGAGAGCACATTCATCTTCAGCAACCCTGTGACTTAGTGTGTGATTCATTATTCTGTAATAAAGTCTCTCTGCTTCTCCAGCGGCCCTCTGGCAAACTCCGAAGCTCTTGGAGAGAGAGATGAGGGCCTTTGTTTGCATTTTGTTTAGTGGTTTTGTTTAGATGCTATTGTTCATGGGAGACCTTGGAGAAGTTGATGCAGAAGTGTCTCTGTCTGTAATTAGGCTCGTACTGTTTGTACTGGGGCACATCTGATGGACAGACGTTGAAAGATGCGGGTTATGTAAGGTGAACTTCGAGATAGAGATGTGTGATTCTCTCATGTGTTAAGTCCTCCCTAGAAATGAGCAAAACTTAGTCATTAAACTCCACTCGCTTTCCCATGCCATTGATCCAGAAGCATGTTCTGAACATCTACAGGTCAACCTAAAATAAAGGAGCTAAATCCAAAATGATTTACACTCGATTGCATAGATTGTGTCCAGAAGCTGAAAAAATGCAGTATATGGAAGTAGGAAGTCATCAAGGCACATACGAATCCATTATTTGTAGATCTGTTAATTTAAATACCTCCATCTTTCTGGAGGTAGCACAGATGTGTCCTCCCACACTTATGATTTCCCTCAATTCTGCTCTAGAAGCCCGGCAGTCGGTTGAAAGAATAAAACGTGTCTGGTGGAGCATTTAAAGTTTGTTCATTTATAAATTAACTTTAATGCTGATCAAAACATTCACATACTAAAAAAAATCCTTCTGTTTTCTTTCATTCCATTTCAGTCCAAACTTATGGAATGCAAGTAACACAATCAAGGTGCTACAGAAGCTTCATCAGTCTCTTGAAATTGCCATCCAGCAGTGTTTAAAAAAATGGATCTTGAAACATTATAAATAAAATATACTCTTTTTTTGAAGTGATGTCATAGAAAATTAGAATAAATAAAGTAAAATAAAATAAATATACACCTCTTTTGTGACAATAGACTTTTTATTTTCTGTAAAAATATAAAATATGAACTATTTTGTAGTTATTTTTATGATAAAACTTCTATTTGTATTTATTTTTCAGAAAATTATAATAAATTATATAGCTTTATTGTAGTGATATTTCTGAAAATTACAATAAAATATACACTAATTTTGTAGTAATTTTTCAAAAACATAAAATATACAGTATTTTTGAAGTGGTCTTTCAGGAAATTATTTTTAAAAAAAAAATAAAAAAAAAAACCTTGTAGAGTATAAAAAGTATATAAAATATAAAGTATAGTATATTCTTGTAAAGTATATAAAATATACTTTTATTTTGTAATGTTTTTTTGTTTTTTTTACCACGTCACGGCCCTCATACCTCTGGTGGTACCACCATTTTAGAACCACTGTTCTTAGGTCATCAGATGTGATGTTACAATGTCTTGGAAGGCGGTCCGTAATCGGTTTCTGTCATCCTTAAACACTGTCTCTTAATTCATTGACTGACTGGGCAACGAGCGCGTACAGTTTCAGATACAGGAGACATAACAGTGGTCTGTGTACTAACAGCAGCGATGCTTGAAGTTTAGAATACCTGTGGTGAGAAACACGTGAGTTTTAGCATTCAGCTGGTTTGACACAGACAGTATGGCGGCGTTGGAGCATTCCCTCAGGCGCTAGTTTGCCATAGGTGCAGAACCGCTCATGTTTATAAGAAGCTGACAGCTTCTTCCTGTATCCCAGGCCCCGAGCCCCGAGTCCTGGCCAGGGCCCTAGCGGCGGTCTCCCCCTGACTGAGTGGGAGAGCAGGCGTGGGAGGGAAGCTTGAGTGGGGGGATGGGGCTCTACTGCAGCCATACCGCAGTCACTGAACACTTGAGCCCACTTGTTTTCTCCCTGCAATGTCAGGCCAATGTAAACTCCCATTTCCTGCCTGGGACTTTGGGTGTCTCTGAGGGAGAGAGATGATCCTCATGTGAAGTAAGGCAAAGACACATCATACTTGTGCTCAAATTTAGCCATCTGAAGTTGAGAAAGAACGAAAGAAAGGGAGTATAATAGACACACATGAGCCCTGAGAAAAGGGCTGGAATGTTAAACACATGCTTTATGGCAGCAGCAGCAGCCACTTTTGGTAAATTACAGTGAACGTTCTGGCACTTGGGGAACGCGCAGTGGGGAAGGAGTTCTCCGATTTCAGAGCCAGACGTCTCATTATCCCTCAGGAACGGCTGTATGAGAGTGCATATTTAGTTTTCGTTTCTTAGCACAGAATATGCACTAAATATTGCTGCGGGTTGCGTTACAGCAAACTCTCTGGCGGCACATTGACGTGTTGGCTCACCGTAAACTTTCCAGGTTTGGAAATGTGCTTTTTTTGCTTGAATAAAGTTTGATGAATCAGATATTCAAGCCTGTGGTCTTTTTACCTGCTGACAGAGCAGATTTGAACTTTGTCAGGAAATTCTTCTTTAAAGTTTCTCACAGCAACTCTGATAACGTCATCTCATTAGGCCGCCTCTCCCTCCCCTCTGGGCTTGTTACAAATTCGACCACGGCACATGTAACTGTTCTGCTTCCATTTCATACAGATGTTTTCCTGTAGGTTTTCCAGAACGTTTGGAGGATTGCGTCCTTCCACCATTGCACTGCACCTACCAACGAATTAACCCCGATTGGATCACCAAAAAGGAAAGCTTAAACAATTCTTTCCAAACCAGCCCCCACCCCCCACCAAGGATTACATCTCACTGTCGTAAACTACATGTCAGCACCTGACACATGCATTCCAGAGATTGTGTTTGTCTGTGAGTGGTTGGGTGACTAAATGGGAAGAGGCTCCTCATACTAACACTCTTTCAGACGTTCGGATCTGGGACAGGACATGGAAGGACTTACCTCATGCTCCACAGATGCACCTACACTTACTATGAGAACTCACTCTTGCTCCTGACAGCAGCTGACTCACTGTCTGGATTCAACAGTTCGGTCTGATTAATGCAGACCTGCGTTTCCACTACTAGCATTTGAGCAGCTTACAAGTACTGTTTGAGGATCCAGTTTAGCTTTTCACATCCAAATTTGGATAACAAAGCATCAATGCCTTTTTCAGCCTCAGAGTAGAAAATACAAAAAGTTGTTGCGAGATAGTTTAAACTAATAAATAAAGTAACTATGTGCAATATAAGGTCACAGTTGTGAGATATAAATTCGCAACTTCAAGATACAAAAACAAATTGAGTCACAATTGTGAAATACAAAAACACACTGAGATATGAAGTTGCATTTCACATTGTGAGATTCAAAGATTCAGTTGTGAGATATTAAGTCACATTGTGAGGTGTAAAGTTGCAATTGCGAGATATAAAGTCCCATTGCAAGATAAAGTCAAAGTTGCTAGATAGAAAATCACACTGTAAGATTCAGTTACAATTACAAGAAAATATGTCGCAGTTGTAAAATATTAAGTCACGTGAGATATAGTTACAACTGCTAGATATAAAGTTGCATTTGTGAGATACAAAATCGCATTGTGTGATTTTAAGTCTCGATAAAACAATGCAATTGTGAGATAAGAAGTGACATTGTGAGGTATAAAGTTGCAAGTTTCAGATATAAATCTTGTTGCGAGATAAAAATCGCATTGTGTGATAAGCTGTGTGAGATATAAAGTTGCAATTGTGAGACATAAAGCTGCACTGTTAGAAATAAAGCTACATTGTGAGAGAAAAAGTCACAATCGTGATTAAAAAAATTGTGAGATTCAAAGTCAGAATTATGAGAAACACTTTAGCAATAGTGGGATATTATGAGAAATAGTCACAATTGTGAGATATGAAGTCACAGTGTAATGTATAAAGTTGCATCATCATAAACTCCCATTGCGATATATAAAGTCGCCATTTTAATTTTTATTCCATGGTGGAAACAGGCTTCCATAGCAGAGATCTAATCCTAGCTCAGTATGATTATGTAGGCATTACATTTACACAGGCCAGGTTTTGAGGTCAGCAGATAGGAGCGCCTTACATCAGTGCAGCATACACACACAACTCTTCCAACGCTCAAAAGCAAAGCTTCCAACATGAAAATATTTATGTAAGACATTCCATCAGTTTGCCTTGCAGCAATTACTCCAGAGGCAAAATTACAGTTTGAACGAACACAGAACGCTCAGATAACTAAAACGCCGTCAGGCCACAATGACATCTTTATGTCTTGTATATAAAAACGGATCGGAGTATACACATAAAGATCAACACACATCCGTATGCATAAGCAGGCCAGGAGACCGTTCTGGGTAAACCGTTTTGTTTGCGGAGAGCGAGCGAGTGTGCGTGTGTGCAGTATGACAGGTGTGTGGGGCAGGTGCATGCAGTTGTCCCTGTGCTGTCATAGTGCATTCACCTGTTCACCTGCCACCCAGCAAACATCACAGTTACAAACCAGTGAGTCACTCCTATTCATGGGAAATGAAGCGCCGCTCTTCCTAATAATGCATTTCAACAGCTTCAAATAGTATGAGCCATCAGATTACAGGTATGACCAAAGTCGTGTCCCAAATGACCTACTATACACTATGCACTTCATACTCAACCGTGTAGTGTATGAATTTTGTAAGGTTATTTTGTCATCCAACATAGGCATCTGATAGCCCCTCCCCCTCTGCTACATAAGGAAAACTATGACTGTTGAGTAGTCCATCATTCCAAACTTTTGTGAAAAAAAAAAAAAAATCACAAGATTTTCACATATTGTTTGTTTACTCACCCTCAGGCCATCCAAGATGTGGATGATTTTATTTCTTCATCGGAATAGATTTGGAGAAATTTAGCATTGCATCACTTCTCTGCTGTGAATGGGTGCCGTCAGAATAAGAGTACAAACAGCTGATAAAAACATCACAATAATCCACACGAGTCCAATTCCTCAATTAATATATTGTGAAGTGAAAAGCCATAATAAACAATTTAATCACAAATTAATCATTAAGATGTTTTAACTTTAAACCGTTGCTTCCAGCTAACATGCTAGTCCTGTATCTATTGCTTTCTCCAGTGAAAAAATCATGTTGTCTGAATCAGGACAGGACATATATGCACAGAGAAATATTGTTTACAAGTGGAAACAGTTCTAAACAAATATGTCAGTGGATTTTGATGTGAGAGGACAACAGCAGATGGATGTTTTCACTGGAGAAGCGACAGTCTTAATGTCTTGATGGATTTGTTTCTTACAAACACAGACTTCAGAAGACATTAACTGATTGACTGGAGGATTATTGTGATGTTTTCAGCTGTTTGGACTCTCACTCTGATGTCATCCATTCACTGCAGAGGATCCATTGGAGAGTCTTTTTTCATAACTGTACCGAATCCAAAACGAGTGAGCATGAATCAAAGTCTTTGTATAAACTTAAATTATTTTATTTGAAATTATTTGGACAATACAAAGAGACATGAAATATGAAAAAAATGGTATGCTAAAAAAAAACTGCACTGAACTCATTCAATTTTAAGAAGATGTTTCATGCACAAATTGTGGCGTCAATAAATTGTGATATAGTATGTTGATATGTCCACAAGCATAGTGGACACAATATGAAAAACACTGCTATCTGTTTACTGAGAATGTCCTTTTCTTCACATCAGATAAAAATACAGAGGTGTTGCATGTCATTACTTGAAAAAACATTGAGGTACAAAAAAAAATCTTTAAATTACAAAAAGTAGCATGGCTTTGGTTTCAATGGTCCAATCATTTGTGTTAATAATACAAAATGACAGGACTTCAATACTCTTTGGTAAATTGGAGTGCATTTTAAAACTCAGTCCCTGTAGAACAAAAGGAAGAGGGATAAAGTAAAAAAACAACAACTTGTGGTAAAAAGAACAAACATCGGTAAAAACAAGTGATGAACCTTGCGCATGCAGGTTACAACACACTAAAACCAAATGAAAAAAGAAAAAAAAAACACGTTCAACTGTGGTCCATTACGACTCTCTCCAAGTGTGTTTCTAGAGAATTCGGTAGATGCCACCTGTTATCAGAGATGTGACGGTCAGGGCCGGGGCACCTGTTAGCACACTGCCTCTGCACCACAGAACAGCTGTCTGTCTGTGTGCTTATGTTTGCGTGTGTGTGTCATGCTGAGAGACATACCCTACATGTGAGCCCACCCCCAACCTGACAGCAGCTGTCCCTGGTTCAGGAGTCCTAGCTGAACAGCTACTATACTTTAAACATTCATAATTCCTTCATTTGAAGTAATTTGGTTAGGAAAAAAAGTCTGTGGCATTTGGAAATGTATCAACCGTGTTATGTTTAAGAAGTCCGCTGAAATGTCAAGTCATCCTTATCCTGTCGCATATTGCGTCTACATTCGGATGTTGAGAGGAGAAACACACGGTCATTATTATCTCACAAGGCACCGTGTCCAAATTAAAATAAAATGGCGTGTTCAGGCCGTGGAAGGACAGCAGCCGGCTGCACTGTGTTTCTGCAGCAAGGACATGCGGCTGAAGGTGCGAGAACAGGTGCTGCACTGGTATTTCTTCACATCTGCGTGGGTCTGCAGGTGCGCGCGCAGATTAGAACGATCTGCGAAGGCACGGTTACAGTGTGGGCAGGAGAACGGACGTTCACCTGTGGGGAAAAGAGAGAGAGATTAAAAACTACAGTTAAATGTAATTATAAGTGTCCATTCTAAAAGTAAATATCCTTGCTAAAAAAACAATGTTAGCGTAATAGCAAAGTCACATGGTAAACTGATTGAATCAACCACAAGTACACAAAATAAGTGGCTATTCAGCAAGGATGATAACAAGTGCTCTCTGGCATTCTTGATCAACTTATCTGTGCTTATCTCCTCTCTCACACTAGTGATTGATAAGATTGTCCTATTGTGTCATTGTTAAGAGGATGTCAACACAATGAGTGATCAATGAAAAGCAATTCTATTGAGGGCAAACTCACGTGACTGAGTGAATCACTAAGCGAACGCTATTGCATTAATGAAATTACTGAAAAAAAGGATTTTAGAGTCTTCCAAAGAAAAATGTAAGATATTTACTTTGCAACATCTTAAAAATTAATATAAAGAAAAAATTAAATTTAAATTATTTCATGAACCCTTGAAATTCCAAAGCAAAAATGTAAGATATATATACTCTGCTACATCTTTTAAAAATTAGTTAATTAAAAACAAGGAAAATTCTAAAGCAAATTGGAAGATGTTTACTCAGCCAATTATTTTTTTTTAATTCAAAGTACAATAGAAGATATTTACTCAGCTACTATATTTTAAAAAATTGAAATGTAATTCAATTGAGTAAAATTAAAAATCACTTACTACATCTTAAAAATCAATCAATCCGAAAAATAACATTTTGAAAGGCTTGAAATTTCCAAAGAAAAACAGACAATGTTTAGTCTGCTAAATCTTTAAAAATAAATAAATAAAATTTGAAACCTCAATGCAAATCAGTGTCAACCAAATTTGGAGTTAGTAACTGATGAAATAAGCCTTAAACTGAGAAAACATTTTGTAAGTTTGATGAATTACCTGTATGTGTGCGAATGTGTCCCCTTAACAGCCAGGGTCGTGAGAATGCCTTTCCACAGGTGGGACAGACGCATGGTAGTGTGTGTGAGCGGATGTGCATCTTCAAGGCACCAAGGCTGTTGTATTCTTTGGGACAGTGCTTGCAGAAGAAGGCCGGTCGAGTGGCTGGGACGGTGGCCTCGCTCTTGTCCTCTCTCTGTCCTGCTCTGTTCTTGCTGTTGCGCCTCGGCCTGCTGGTCTGTTGGGGGTGGTAGGTGTCTGAGGAATCTGGGCTCGGTGGGTCTGACGTGCGTCCTTCATCTTCTTCCCCACTGCTGCTGCAGCTGACGCTGGATGGGGAGCTGAGGTCCAGCGGGCCCTGGCTAGTGGAAAGGGTGGATGGGGATGTGGGATCGTGCAGGGAAGGTAGCAAGCTGACATCCCAAACCAATCCAGTGGTCAAGCAAGTTACTGGGAAGTCGCTGGTGACTGCTGGAAGTTCTGCTAGTGGGTATCTGTCTGGTAAATTATCTGATGGGTGAGAGAAAGACAAAATAAGTTCCTAATCATGTTTTACAACCATAAAGACTCGACTTAAAGGACCTGATAGTTTACAATATAAGTGATTGCCAATGAAAAGGAAAAAGCAGATAGTTGCAACATAAGAAGAAACTCAAAAAACACATGTGCATCTCACATGCAACCAGATCCAGTGAAGAAATGGAGCTGTGTGTAAATCGAAATTCCACACACGGAAAATTATCGAGATCCTTACTTTTAAAGTTACATATATATATATATATATATATATATAAAGCTTTATGAAAACTCGTACATAAATACAATTGTTATTCTATAACCAATCTATGTGCAAATTTGCTGTCTAAAAACATTTTACGTGTAGATCGATTCGATTAAAAAATAGACCAAAACTCACCGTTCTGACATTCCAACTCGCTGTAGTTTGGCCTCTTGCTGGTGAAATACTTTTTTACCAGGAAAGACCGAGGCATGCTGAGCTCTTAGGTTTTAACAGTCCAGTCCAGTTATTTTCAGGAGTAAAATCTCGCTGAAATCGCTCCACTTCAGATAGTCCGTTAAATGTAGCGACCTCGCCAATCCGCAGTTCTCGTAACGTGAACACTGATGTGGACTACAATTAGTGAGTCTGTACTTATTTAAAATAGTCTGACAGACGATAAGTGGGTATACGTCCATTTGGACCCGCCCAAAAGAACAGCCTACAGCCATCGCTGTCGTCAGTGTTTCATTTAATTACCCAGCACTTGACTGCTGCCAAGGTGCGAATGTTCCAAAGCGCACTTCGCAGGTAATACACATAAGTGAATTGTTTAATTCGTGCCTGTCAAAATCATGTAAATCAGCCATTCTAAATTCATTGTTTACTTCGTGGCGTCAAGCCAATGTGTGTAAAAAGCCAGATCATTGTTCATTTAAATTAAAGCTTTTGTGAAGAACTGTTTGCCATTTCCAAAGTCTGCACAATAGAGGATAATAGAATTAGCGTGTGCTGCATAAATCTACATAAGTCTACTTTGTCTCAAAACACATGCTAGACTTGATTTGCACAGATGCAGCGTTTAGACATGAAATGAATGTTCACTGTCAACAAGTTTTATTTCAACGTCAAGGCCATTGTATATAATACACTAGAATGTATGTGTTCTGGATATGTTTATTACCTAGTTTTGATACAGCTGACAAGTGCACAATGTACTTTTCAACAGATGTCAAGTCTGAATGAGTTTGGCGGATGAAAGTACAAGTTTGATTATGGCTCCACCTTGTGGTAATAAAATATAGTTATTTTGAGATGTTCCTAACGGTTTTCTGTTTGGCTATGCAGTCATACGCTATAAATAAATATAAAAAATAAAATATATACAAATTTAATAATTACATACAAATATAATTATATTATATTAATTATATTATAAAACAAGAAAAATAAATGAAAGAATAATTAAATAAAAATAAATGTAAAAATAAATACAGAAAATAATAAATAAAGAAAAAGGTATTGGAAATATATTCAGGATTACACTTTATTACAAATGAATATTGTTTTTTTTTATTTTCCTATTATTTATTTATTTTAATTTCTGCAGGTTTGGTCCTCCATAATAAGCACTGTGTATTTGATGAACTAAACACACAAAAAAAATCTTTTATCAAGTGTTTTGGAGGCTTAAATATATACCTATCAAATTGTGTTTAAAATATGTAATGTGACTTATTTAACAGATTTTTGTATAATTATTAGCAAAACTTCGCTATAAAAATCTTCGTTATAAAAATGTGTTTTCCTATTCGCATACTATCAATCACATTTACTTAAAACACGTTTTAATTACATTAAAATAGTTATACATTAAGATGTGTCCATTAATTTGGATCAAAATATGTTTTATTTCTTTCTAGCATTTAGAGTTAATTAAAGGCTCATTTGGTAAATAATGCGGAAAGATGTTGTGAAATGTTACACACTTTTATAGTGACTAAATCTGTCCGCCTAATGTTCCCTTTTTAGTGTTCCACAGAAGATAGCAAGCCATATTGGTTTGGAACTACATAAAGGCAAATTTTAATTAGTGAGTGAGCTGTCCCTTTAAAAAAGCTCTCCTTCATACCCAAATAATTCCCACTGTCAGTTGCTGCGGCACATTCTGCAGTTTTCAAATTTTGTTACTACGCCCCTCGACATGTCATTCTACTTTCCTCCACAGCTGAACTGGAATCAGCTTTACTCACGGTCAACCAATGAGTTTTATAGTATAGTGTTAAAAACTGTTCTCAGGTCTGTTATAGATGAAAAGACGGATAATACGCCCCTACACACCCCTTGGTTTGTGTATGAATCCTATTGGACTAGCGCTCAACTGTGGGCGGAGCTACATCACTGGGCTTTTTTGTTTTTATTATCAGCTGTTCGTTGGGATCTATGGCATAGATTCTATGCTGCGGTGCTATAATTTACGTGGAACAGTTTCTAAAAGCAAAAATAAACAAAAGAAAAGAAAAGAACATATTCTGCACCTCTACCTCGGATTAAACAACCAAAGATTTATTTGAACGATCTAGACGTGGAAAAATCGGTTGCTCTGTAAAGAAGCAGGTAGTATGTTTCACTTAAGCCTCTTTTTAAATTATGCGAGAAAATCTGTATATTCCTAAACCTGTTTTGTTTGTATACATGCATGTATAGAAATTTGTATGAATTAATACACGATAACACTATATTTCTTAATCATAGTCGAAGCTTATGACCCTGCTTAATTCATTCTGTCAGGCTTCATACTGATACTGTTGTGATAGTATGTGTCATTTTCATTTCTTCTAGGTTACTTTTTTTATTGTGTATTTGTAGCGTATTGCACAAACGAATAAGTCAGAGGCCCTTGTTTTCATCGACATGTCTTTCTAAATGATTAGTGTTCAAGAAAAGGGAGCAAAACAACAACAACAACAAAAGTACTCCAAAAATAAATGCTACTAAATGAACCCTGCATTAAAAAAACATCGAAATTAAACCATTTCCACACGATGCAGATGCTGTGTTTTCAGAGAAAATGTATGTATTGTTTTAATGGCACACCCACCAGCTGGAGGACGCCAGCAATGGAGATGGGGTCCAACAATGCACTCCCAAAACTCAGTTCATCCATATTTGTGGCTATATGAACAAATATCTCCAGATATTAGTTTTAACATGGCAGTCACATTTTGAACATATCTTTAACTAAAGAAACATATATGTTTCTACTAAAATCACAATGTAATCTGAATGTTTTGAATTTAAGTGTGTTGTAAGTTAAGTTGTGTAAGTAACCTTGTACTAACATAGTGTTCCTTTTTTATTCATCACTACTTTACGGTTGCCAGGCCTAAAGATAACATTTCAAAATGAAGCCTGACGGAAGCCTGGAAGACCGACCTCAATATGAGATATGAGCCTAAAATAGCTTTTAGCCTGGTTTTTATTCAAGTC
Organism: Tor tambroides; assembly: GCA_021397915.2. Taxonomy (NCBI): domain Eukaryota; kingdom Metazoa; phylum Chordata; class Actinopteri; order Cypriniformes; family Cyprinidae; genus Tor; species Tor tambroides. The sequence continues at coordinate 18,886 of JAFVLL020020697.1, read as the reverse complement.
TTGATTAGTGAGTATAATTCAAAACATTTATATTCACGTTTCTCCTCTACCAAAGGTCTGGCTGAAGTTGTACTGCTGAGATCAGCTCATAACATCTGCCAGAGTGAAGAGGTGTGAGACCAGTGTACCAGGCAATCAAGTTCACCTTCAGTTATTCAGTACAATCACACTTGATTTATAACAATGTTTCAACGGCTCACAAACCTGCTCTTTGGAAGCGTGAATGAAACAACTGAGGAACCAACTGTACCAAAATCAGGGTCTCCAGAAGTGGACGAGGAGGGCTGGCTCCTGGTCAATGCAGCTGGTGAGTACAAATGTCTCATACTGATATGTGACCCTGGACCACAAAACCAATCTTAAGTCGCTGGGGTATATTTGTAGCAATAGCCAAAAATACATTGTATGGGTCAAAATTATTGATTTTTCTTTTATGCCAAAAATCATTAGGACATTAAGTAAAGATCATGTTCCATGAAGATATTTTGTAAATTTCCTACTGTAAATATATCAAAACTTCATTTTTGATTAGTAATATGCATTGCTAAGAACTTCATTTGGACAACTTTAAAGGCAATTTTCTCAGTATTTTGATTTTTTTTGCGCACTCAGATTCCAGATTTTCAAATAGTTGTATCTTTGCCAAATATTGTCCGATCCTAACAAACCATACATCAATGGAGAGCTTATTTATTCAGCTTTCAGATGATGTATACATCTAAATTTCATAAAATTGACCCTTATGACTGGTTTTGTGGTCCAGGGTCACATATGAAAACCCTTATAGACACTTCCATTTTCTTCAGAGGCAGAAACTGAGCAAAATATGCACTTTTTTGCAGCTGCTGATATTTATATGACCAAAAAGTAAGATGAAGTTCTCGTGATGTAACTCATAATCTCGCTTGTAATTACATAATCTCGCTTGTAATTACAATGTTGATTGAGAGATGTACAAATAACCATTCCTCAAAAGCATGATTTATGGATTATCAAGTAAACCTAAGTTACTTCAGTCCAGTAAGTGTCCATCTTGAAATATTGGGTTAAAATACAGTGCAGTTAATTTAGGGTCTGCAAATAATCATTTGCGTTCATTTAAAGGGATAATGGTCCATACAGTAAAAGTGTGTGTAACACAATGTTGTTTTGGACCCCGTTGAATTCCATTGTGTGGGCAAAACTTTCTTCAAAATATCTTTTTTATTAACTTGTTTGGCACAAATAATAGTTGTCTTATAACAGAGGTGTGATTGTGTTTATTAAGGTACGGCTTTCCTTGGTATACTATCTAATTCTTTTCTGTAGATGGAGAGGCATCCCCTGAACCCAGTGAGTTGCAGTTCAGGTTAATAGGAAACCTGTCCAGCACTGAGAAATGTGCTGCCAGCTTGGTCAGTGATGTAAGGTAAAACCAATACATCTGCTCAGAGATCACAGTCAGTATCACTTTATTCCTACCGTGAGGTTGTAACAATATTGACACTGACAGTCAGTATTGGATTGACTCGAACAAATGTTGTGTTCTCTTTCTAAAGCATCATCGAACCAGAAGTCCCTGTTGCTCGAGGCAGTAGTCGAGTATCTCAGCGGTTGGTCTCTCAGGCTGGGGCTCTGGTCAAAGTGACACAGGTGGGCCGGATACAGCGGGCTCAGGCGCGGTCCAACTGCCACAATCTCAGCCGCAACTGCATTCAGCGCCAGAACCACATTCGTCAGCGTCTTCCTCAACACTGCTCTCGCATACATCGCGTGATCCTCCACCAGCCTAGTCGTCGCAACTTTAGTCACTAAGATGCAGAAAGAGTCAACAAGCATGCAAGCGAACAACAAACATGCAAGTACCTTGGTTCAAAATAAAAGCTTGATATGAATATGTTTTTTTTGTTGTTGTTGTTGTTTGGGTTTTTTTTCAATGTAGTATATAATTAATCCAGTGGCAGCTAAAATTATGGCTCCAAATATTCTTGGCCATTCGAAAGTACTTGTGTACTAGATTGTCATGCAGCAATAAAATGAAGTGAAGGACTTTTGAATTCTCCTGTTTTATTTCATTGTAACATTAAGCTAATATGGAAACCGTGCTGAATTAAAGTTTTGGTTTGATATTGCATGTAGTGAAATTAATTTATTGTCTTTAAAACAATAAAGCAAAGTGATGCACAGCTATGTAGATAGTTTAACACATTAAGACAGATACTTTCTCCCCTGACTCATTTATTCATAGTAAACTGGGCTTTAACTCAATATTGGCATATATGTTTCTAAATGTGTTATTGTCATGTAATGCACCATAAATACCACGAGGGGGAGCCTGGGTTCGCCTAGTGTGGTCTAGTCATCAGAGTAGCCCTTGTCTTCTTTTCTGTGGTCAAACTGTCCCTAATATGTAAGAAGACATGACTGTCTTCCAGTGGTATCACAGTGTTAAATGATAACTGCTTTGTGGGGGTTTTGTCTATTGTATTTTTTTTAATAACATTTATAACATTATGAGCAGCAGAAGATGCACATTTATAGTTTAACTTTTTAGTTCAGCATTATCCACCTTATTTTGCAACACGGCAATAAGCTATTTTCTAGGAATTCTGATTCATTTGCCGCTATAAGGAAATAACTAAAAAAATAAGTGCAGTAAGTGGCAAAACCAGTGTATTTATGATTATGATAATGAATTAAAATAATATGATAACAAATACCAGTTTGGAATATCAAGCAACATAATGTATTTTGTACAGGTAAAATAACTGAATGCGAATGATACTGGAAGCCATTCAAGTTACCAGTTGTCTCCTCCACTCTTACATTAGAAAATAAGTTGTGTAGTGTATATATATATATATATATATATATATATAAGCATAGCTAGTTTTAATTTTGACATTTAGATTTTTTGATGTTATTGTTTTTAATTAATCCCTGCCTTAGAAAATGTAATATATTCTTCGCTATTTGTACTGATTTATACCCTTAGTTGTAAATTGCAAAGTTTCTGCTAAAGAAAAAATGCTTTGACTATTTTTATTTTTTTTAAAAATCTTTTTCATGTTTTCTACATGAGTATGCTATTGTCGAACTAAAAACTTTGGTGCACTGAGTTTGCTGAAATTTTAAATGGATGGTTACCTCCCCACCCCCCAAAAAATAAAATGAATGAATGAATTAATTAAAATTTGCAACACTTACTCACCCTCATGTTGTTCCAAACCTGTACGAGTTTCTTTTTTCTGTTGAACACAAAATAAGATATTGTGAAGAATGTTTGTAACCATCAGTTGATGGTAGCCATTGACTTCCATAGTACGGGAAAAAATACTATGGAAGTCAGTGGCTACCAGCAACTGTTTGGTTAAAACATTCTTCAAATACAGAGTTTTCATTTTTGGGTGAACTATCCTCATAAGTTCTTTCTCTTGTTTTCCTCAGTTGATTTTCAATTACAGTAGAGAGAATGTTTACAGTTCCTCGGTTATTCTGTTTTGTTTCTTTGTTTCTCATTGAGGACATCATAGCCCTGCAGCATAAACATCACAGATTGCAGGTGCTGTCATGTGAATGGGTCATGTGAGTGCATCCAAGACATAATCAAATGTGTAGCAGACAAAGATGGTGTTGCAACAGTATACACAAGTCACTTGATGTTGGACATTTATTGCCATCTATGTGTAAAACCAATTTGGCAATGTTATGTCAACAGAATCACGTTACTAAATGTTTCATAATGTTTATTTTGTACTAATAAAGTGCAAGTCTTGTTCTAATAAGTGATGTAAAGGTCATCTTCACCGGTTGCATAAAAAAATCGGTCAAAGATCTCATAGGACATGTTATCACACAAATCAGATGAACACCTTTAACGCATTTTCATACTTAGACATCACCTGATCTGATGAGCAGCAAGATAAATTTCAACTATGCCATGTGGCGTCCATAGTTATTTGAGATATTTGAGATTTTTACATACAAAGAGGCAGATTTCTGCTGAATCATATTGTAGATTTATAAAAGTAATGCATTTGTTGGTGGAAAGGTATGGTCTGTAAACTCTAACTTCCATGCAGTGTTTTACGTAAGCACAGTCAGTCAGATGATATTTATGTCATATTATAATGCTTCTCTTAATAGGGCAGAAGGGTAAGGCCATGCTCCTAGAAACTATGCGGGAAAGGGGTCAATCAGAAATTGAAATGAATGAACCTAAATATATATTTTTAGAATTTTCTACACATCTATGCTACTATGTTAAGATGCATACTTATATTTTCAAAGTATAAGTACAGATCTCATATCTCCTTGCACACTGTAGTTGACTTCTTACCCTTTATAATGACTAATATTTTAACAAAGTATTTGACAATGAAAAGAGCAAGTTACAAAACAAGTTCATCAAGTTAAAGAGTTCAGACACTCATCAAGTTCATCAAGTTACAGAGTTCAGACATTTGAGGTCAGGTGCTTTCAACCAAAGTACAGGAAAAAAAGGAACTAACAGTGCAGACTCCTGAATATGTTAAATGGCAACTGTCTATAATGTGAGGGTGCTCAAAACATATTTTCTTTCCAACTGTCTTTAATTTAAATGAACATCTAGAGGCTGGGTTGCTTCGCAGGTCCCCAAAAAGATGGTAAAAAGACTCTTGATACCCCAAATTGCCTTTGGGTCAGAGGTTAAACATTCATTAATAATCGGTTTAGTATATTGGAAGATTGGTAATGGTAATGTAAAATATAAGCTGTATTGGTCATTAAAATAATCTTTCAATCTTACAGATCAATGCAAATGTATAAAAATCAATACGATTAATATATTGTAGTATATCAATTGGTGTCGCTTTTTGTATTACTGATTTCCTAGTTCCTAGTATCCTTCAGTGTCATGACTTTGTAACATGTCAGCAATGGAATGTAGGAATGACATCACGACTGACTAGTAGATAACTGACTCCTGTGTACATAAGCGACTGCTGTCATTTAACACAAGCACTGCGAGGAGCGAACACTCATCCTTCAGCATGGAGCTAAACGAGGAAAGACAGGAGCCCTACTTTATAGTAGTGAGGAGAAGCAAGAAGGGCTTGTCTCGCGGGTCGATTGGGCGCGCGGATGCAGAGACAGAAGCAGGAGATCTCATAGGAATGGTTTATGGAGGAGGTGGTAGTGCCAAGACCAGCGGCACGGTGAAGAAGCAGGACACTTACCCACTCACACGCCATCAAGCTCAGCTACTTCTGTTCGTCTCACCTGCCAGCAGGCGACTGGAGCTCCTGTGCAACGTCCAGCTCTTCAGTGCAATCTGCGCTCTTGCTCAGGACGATCTTGTAGTGATCAAACACAAGAAGGACTTTCAACCATGCCTGGTCAAAAGTCTGATTCAGATAGGCAAGAAAGACAAACCAGGAGTGTTGCAGATGCTCGGATTTGAGCTGGACTTAGTGGTGAGAAAAAACATTTTGCTGAAACATTTTTCATTAATTCTGGCAGTTTAATGAATTACATGTAGTTGACTGAGCAACTTGACTATTTAATTTTTACTTAATGTTAGTATTAATAATATAGAACAATAAAACACAATATGTGTATTGAAATAATTTATTATACATACACATTTATATATGCATTTTATAGTATATTAGTAATAATATCAATATAGTTTATATATTTTAATTAGTTTCAAATTAATATATTTTTATGATTGTTATTATTTTAAAGTAAATGAAATATGTATTAAAATATTTTGTTATTATACATAAATTATTTAAAAATAAATTATTCTAAAATAATATGAATACTATTATTAATTGTAAGCTAAAATCTTTTTTATATAACACCGATTTTACATATAGAGGACAGGTTTGTGTGTAGGTTTACAAATCTGAATCAACATTATATGACTGTGTACTGTTACATAATCTAAACATGCACTTTTGAACTATGACATAAGTGTCAACCTCTTGATCACATAGACCAAATATTTGAAATGCAAAGAAAATAGATAACGGTGTGAAGAATCCACTTGATCTCTTGACATGCTGTTGAATTTGTTCACAGGACAGTGGGCATGATATTTTGTCAAAGACGACTGTCCCTCTTCCCTTCTTCAGCGCAGCTGACATTGTCCAGGTGGCTCCGTCGCATTTAAACACCAGGCAACCACTCAGAGACAGCATTGATTCGGGTCAGTTGATCATTTTTTTAGCCCTTAAAACATATCTGAAGTCTCACGGGTATTGGATCAGGGTGTTACTGTAGATTAAAAGAGAGATCCTGTGACTAGAGACTGCTGAAAAGATTGTTATCTTAAACTGGAAAAACAATCTCAAAGCTTGAACAATTCATAGCATCTAGCATGCTTCATACCAAAATTTAATGGAGTCAGGTAATGATTCTGCAATAAAATGATTTACATGTTGTCCCTTTTTAGGTTTGAAAAGGAAATCGGTGTCTCGCATCAATTCCATGCCAGCTCTCAAATCACGCAATGCAAAAAAAGGAAGCATCTTATTAAACACAGACGTGTCTGAATCCATTCAGGCCTTGTCCCATTCTTCTTTGGAGGTGGGGTCTATGGCAGAGGTCATATCTTTAAATGGACTGACCGTGTATGGGGTGATCAGATGGATTGGAGTTCCTGAGGGAAAGAAAAACTGCTGGACAGGACTTGAGCTGGTGAGCATCAGCATTTTTTTTCTCTCAGTATAAAGCATGTGCTGATTATGTGGTGTTTTGTGTTTGTAAATAAGAAAAATATCCCTTAAAACCCTCTCAGGACAATGAGGCGACGACTTGTTCGGATGGGACATTTGGTACAAAGCGGTATTTCACCTGTGAAGGAAACAAAGCCTTGTTTGTGCCACTGACCAACTGCAAACCAGACAGCAGATTTCTGTTCATCCCAAATGAGATCCCGAAACCACTTGAACCTCCCTCAGGTGAGACCCTTCAGTCTGCTTTATTATTCCTCCACTTACACTTAAACATTCTGACTGTTGAAAGGCTAAAGATGATGACCTTTTCCCCTCTCAGTCACACCCCTGGAAGATTTAAATGAAGATGTTCCCCCTGTTGCTGAGCAAGACGTTTTGTCTCATCTGGTTGGCAGAATGAGGGGAATCCAAGGTCACTTCAACTCCTGCTATCTAGATGCCACTCTCTTTAGGTAAACATCTCAAGAAACACATGTTATTTCATGTTTGGTTACACTTTATTTTAAGGTGTCCTTGTTACAGTGTAATTATTAATTTTATCACTATATGGTTAGGGTTAGGATTATGGTTTGGGGTAGGGTTACTTGCATGTAATTATGCATAATTTATTGTTATTACAATAGTAAGTACATGTAACGTGTAACAAGGACACCTTCGAATAAAGTGTTACCCATATTTCATTCTGTTTCACGTGTGTTGATGCATTTTCTTTTCTTTTTTACAGTCTCTTCACGTCATCCTTAGCTTTCAACAGAATGTTTAACAGATCAGCAGATAGCGAGGAAGGCAATTCTCACATTTTAAGACGGGACATTGTGAACCGATTGCGCAGGTAAAGGCTCTTAATACATAAGAAAGTCACATAACAAAGGCAATGCACAGCCGGAGCTTGAGTAAACGCTTCATATGGGTATGTGTGTTTATAGTCATCAGGGTACTCAGTTCATTTCATATGACCTCTGCCTCTCTCTACAGAACAGGCTTTGTTCCAGCAGAGAGTGTGATGAAGTTTCGTAATCAGCTGGGCTGCAAATCTTTTGCTACAGAGGAGAAAGGTATTACTTATCTCAAAGCGGCCATTTACTTGTTGATGTTGAGCTGCAAGTTTTCATCTGTGGCTTAGAGGTAATGTTACCCTGATCACTAAAACATTTTTACTGCTATTTCCGTCAGATCCAGAGGAGTTCATCACTCTACTACTAAAGCATGTTTTACATATAAAGCCATTGCTCAAAATCAGGTTTGTTTGAATTGCACTGCTTATGTTATATTATTAGAATGATTTCTGAAGGATCATGTGACACTGAAGACTGGAGTAATGGCCGCTGAAAATTGAGCTTTGCCATCACAGAAATGCATTACATTTTAAAATATATTAAAACAGAAAATTGCTATTTTAAATATTAATAATATTTCACAGCATTACTGTTTTTACTTTATTTTTGATCAAACAAATGCAGCCTTGGTAAACAAAAGAGACTTCATTAAACTGATTATCTTAACAGCTGTATGTGCTTTTTTTAGGTCATGTGGAGACTTGCCACAGGGTGCCTATACGCATCAGATCATTATAGAGAAGAATCAGGTGCAAGCTGTGCCTTCGGTTCAACAGCTGCTTGAGATGTCTTTTGTGTCAAGCGATCTGAAGTTTGAAGAGGTTTGTTAGTTTCTTATAGTTTACTGTAAATTAGATTATAATTTATTTTATTCAGTTTTGCATACCCCGTAGTTTCCTACCTAGTAGATACATTGCAAAGATTAATCAAACCTTTTTTATTTTAGATTCCATCTTGCCTTATAGTTCAGATGCCACGGTTTGGAAAGAAGTTCAAGATGTTCCCTAAAATCATTCCCTCAACAGAGCTGGACATCACAGACATCTTGCATTGTTGTGAGTTTAACAAGCATACTTCTAAATGAAATCTGCTCCTGATAACATTTGTTTTTGTGGATACAGATATTGGACAGTTTCAGACGCAATATCTTTCATGCTTCTCCTGTTTTCTCTGGCAGCTCCCCAGGAATGTTTTCTGTGTGGTCATCTTGCTGAATATGAGTGTGTCCAGTGCCTGATGGACCATAAGCTCCAACCAGGCAAAATTAAGCCGTATTGCACCACCTGCAACACACAGGTAGTGCACCTAATACTGAAATGTTTTATGTACTTTGTATTTCTACATTTCTGTGGTACAATGCATTTTCCATGTTTTTTCCATCCGTATGCCTTCCTAAACCTAAATATTTTTACTCTTTCTGCAGATTCACATTCATCCCTCCCGAAAGGAACACACTCCTCACAAACTTACAGTTCCAGATCATCTTCCAGAAGATGCACCTGTACAGAGGCACCAGATGCAACTGTTTGCAGTCCTCTGTATAAACACCAGCCATTATGTATCTTTTGTCAAATATGGGCCTGACCCACGGTCCTGGATCTTCTTTGACAGCATGGCTGACCGATGTGGTATGTCAAATCAAATGTACAGTATATATGTATATTTGTAATTTGCACAAGATCACTGAGGTTTTACAAACCTTTTTTAATCCCTCCATTAGTGATTCTATAACCGTATAAAATGCTGTTCCATTTAGTTAATCCCTCACTATCTTATTTTATCCTTAGGTGATGATAACAATGGCTACAATGTTCCCGTGGTCAGGTCCTGTCCTGAGGTTGGAGACTTCCTTTTACAATCTGAAGAGGAGATGTCCACAGCAGATGGGACTCAGAGCAGTGAGCTGGTGCGCAGACTGCTGTGTGATTCATACATGTGTCTGTATCAGAGAACAGAGTGAGCAGAGACATCTGTGATATCTTCAGATACTGTGTCCTTAATATATCTCTTGTTTCATTACATCAACAGAGTTGACACATGAATTACTGCACACTTATATTTTGCTTAGACTCTCTGTTCTTTAGCAAACTGTTCTTCTGTAACTTCTAATGGAAGTGCATTTATATGTTAAAGGGCTCCTAGATGTATCTTAAGACATTTTATCAGGTAGAGATATACATTTATACACAAGCAACAATGTAATTTATTTTGATAGTTTAGTATGTTCAGTATGATTTTTGATTACATGCATTATTATTTAGCTAAGTTTATTTGTACTGATTAGTATATTCTATTTGTATTGGACATTATTAAAGTTGTAGGATGTTTATATTCATAATAAAAAATTATGCTGTACCAATTTTTATTTGTCTGTCTTGATGATAAATATTCATTTAATTAATTTCAGTTGATTTCAGAATTTGAACTCTTACTGCTCTTTCACTCTTTTTTTCCTTAAAAAAGTGTTACAGATGAAGTAGAAAATATTAGGAATTTTTTAGGAAATACTGTATTATGAAAAAATAAGAGTATTACAGTGGGTTTGAATGTATTGTGAGGCCTGGTTGAAGAGAAGTATGGCGTTGGTGCCCTCTAAAGGAAACATCACGGTATTGACTCTTCAATAACGAAGTTTACGAAGACTTGAGGTCTGGTTCTCAAACGATTTGGCAAACAACTGAAACAAACTTTTAGATTGTATTATATTATTGTAAAATTTATATAGTCTTTCTGAAACATAAACCACGAAATATTATTTCACTGAGTGGCCATTCATATATGAGTGTAGATATGCACATAGTAATAGGTTTACATTTAAATAAAAGTTTGTTGGTAATATAAATAAAACAAATAAACAAACAAGCAAATAAATAAAGATCAATGTACAGACCAAAGTAGTTTGTTGTTAGGCCCAGTTATTAAGCAGAATCCTATGGCAGTTCCTTGTCATTGACCTTTAAATTGTAAACTGCGAATCATATTTAGGTTATACATTTATTATGGCAGTTGTTAAAGACACAAAGATCATACATAACACGTGGTTGCAAAACAGTTTCCGCATTTGTACATCTGTTGTCTGGACAGAGATAGGCCTACTGCAGGTTTAAGATAAATGTGGCCATTGAGAAGCAAGGCATTGTAGTTGTTGTAGAGCACACACACAAAATATCATTTGGGATTTGCCAATAACAAAGGCATTGAAACATATACTTCAAATAGAATTGATTTATTAAAATGACAAGAAACACATGGCAGCACAACTTCTAAATAGGCTAACTCATCTCAGTGTATGAAAATACAAGACCTGCAAGTAATCTTGATGGATGTATTTTCTTTAAATAAATCAATGATGTTTAATGCCTTTTTGTATTATTGTACTGTATAAAAATTTAATAATGGCAAGCCATGTGACAGATTTTGTAACTAGAATTTGTTTATCAAGTCAAATGGTAAAAATGTATTATTATTATTATTATTATTATTATTGATGATGATTATGATGATGAAATTAATCTTTAAAACTCTTTCAGCAAGCCTCTCTTCACTGGTACCACGTGGCTTTAACCCCCATAGTAAATTAGGGGTGACGTCACAGAGCGGAGCTGTACGGGCACGCTGTGTGGGAGGAGCCAGGGCAGGAAAAACGCCTTTTTATCCTTTTAAACGCTTCTGACATGCGCAGTGCTTTAAATTTCGGGCTTGGGCTGTTACACAACTGTGTCTTTCTTCATTCTGCCTACAGCTCCTCGCCGGCATTTTACTTTATCAGGCTTTTAACTGTGTTATTTTAAAAATAAGACCCATAGAAATGAGTGGGGACCATTCCCACAACGATTCCCAGGTAAAGTGTTTGTGATTTAACGTTGTCAGTTATTTTTTTCCTTTCTTGATGGTTTGTAGTCACTAGCTCGGCTGTTTAAATTCCATCCGCAGCGGCAGTTTTTCCCCAGCATGCTAAGCTAACAGGCACTAGAAGTCGGCTTTGAATGTAATAATTTTATATTTTCAGCCCTTGCTGTCCATTGGCGCTTTTCTTACATTAACGTTTGCTAACAAATGCGTCATTTTGGGAATTAAAACTTTATATAGTCCCCTGTCCTCCGCAGCGGTGGTATTTAAACGCTGTTTTATGAACAGGCTTGTTAGCTTGAGCGCTAACCCTCCGACTAGCATCAAGTTGAAAGTTAGCAGCCTATTGACACGGCACGATTTAACATTAACTTATACACCACTGTTTTTTCGCAGATCGACTCGGGATCCAGACATAATGGTGAGTGGGACTTGTCTAATCACCACATTATGATAAAATTAAAATTTACGTTTTATACATCTAACGTGATCGCTCAGGAGCTTGCTTGACGACCAGTTAGTTGTAAGGACAGAAATGGCGTCCCAGAGACTAAGTCCCCTCTCGCTCACTGACAAGCGCCTATTGTTCACATTGAGCCCTTAAAAATCGTATTTATATTGCTATAAAATCAACGAAAAACGGCGATTTTGAAAGAGAAAGAGATAATTTGTCAGTTAGTGTAGCTTGATCGTTTGTAGAGTTAGAAAAACGGTCTAACGAGGCTTGTGAAAGTGAGGGTTTGGGGTTGAGGACTTAGTCTCTGCGCCATTTTCTTTTTCTCTGTCTAGCGGTCTGAGTGTAGTGAACGTTAAGTGCACATAGACGTGATTATGGAGGCGAAGGATTGAGAAACGTGTGTGACCTGTTCCGAATTCACGCACGAAAATAATCCCTCAACCTCAAAAACACCATTTTTCGATGAGATGTGCTGAAAAATGCACGTTTACTAATCAAATCAGTCACTGCAATTATTTAAGAATATGACATCTATAAAACTCATCTTTTCTTATGAGGTATGCTGTAATATGGTCTGCCTCAGATAAACAATTACAACAAGAGTTAATCTTAAATTAGCCTGTACTGTGGGATTTCATAAGATCTATACACAAGTGATTTCACACAAGTGTCAGTGGTGAGATCAGTTTGGTCATGTAGGTTCAAAACATGGTCAACCACAGGTATTGGAAAAGTCATTTCTTTTATAATAGCTGTAGGTAAAAAAAAAAAAACTCCAAAAGATCTGTGAGGTTGTTCCCCATTTCTGTACAGTTTTGGCAAAACTTTAAAATGCCCTGACAAGCAATCCCACAGCACCAGACATGTTTCTTTTTGTTTTATGCAGCGCATTATTCAGGTGCCGATTGTAAACAATTCGTTTATTATACATGAAACTCATAATTTATTTTATTCACATTTCTGACGCACAAACAGGTGATAAGACATGGATGCTATGAACTTTATTTTTATGGGGCATCATTGACATTTCTGACACTTCCTATTAAAGAGATGTTAGTAGTATAATTTAATATATTTATAGAAATATAATTCAAGTTGTTATTATTATTATTTTTTTAAAACTAAGCAAAACTGCAGCTGAACTTAACAGACAGTGATCGTGCATTTTCGTTTTGCTGTAATTTATTTTGTTCAAACGAGTCAGCGGGGTAGCATAAATAATTTGTCACAATGTTTTGGGCACTTTTTTTTAAAAATGACAATAGTTATATAGCTCATCTCATAAATTTGCATTTTAATTTTTTTGCTACATTTAAAATCCACACCATCCGTGCTTTGAATGGGCATGATGCTTCTGGTAGTCATTGTTGCTTCCCTTCATAAGAGCAGTTAGGATGTTTAACCCACGACTGTGCTGATGCACGAGCTGCATGTTTACACCATGTCATTCCACTGAACATCCACCGAGTGCTTAACAGAGTTTGGGACATAAACAAACGTAAACCCATGCTCAGGCCTGGCACAATAAAGTTAGACAGTATATTTAATAAACAACGACATGATTTGTGTCAAATTGTTTTATTTTGCACATTCTGCATGGTCTTCCCATACTTTACCACATTTGCATGTCTAATGTGTGCCATAAACTATGTAATATAACTGGTATTATAATTGAATTTTTTTTATATTAGATATGAGGAAATGAGTGTTGTTCTAGCAGTCTTCAGAATTATGCAGAGACAGTTTTTTGTGTTAGCTTAGCATGTACTTTGAAATCTAATTGTGTGTTTGGAAGTAATTTTAATTCTTTTGTTTGATTACCTCAGTACATTCTTTTTAGTCAAAAGGCTTATTTCAGTCATACAGACTCAGACTTCATTATTTTGGATTTGCTTTTTGTTATGAAGCTCCAGCATGTAACAGTTCTGCTGACAATGATCTTGTCCACTAGAGGGTATAGTTCACAAGTAAGTTCTCCACAGTCCCAGATCTGCATGTGTTTTGCTAAAGGGCAAAATGAACATGGTGAATGGTTGGCCCATAGTGAGGATTTTTTTTTTTTTTAAAAAGGTATCCCCATGCTTATTGACAAATATATACCAGAACAGGAGTTCAGGTAAGCATGCATATCTAGAGGTAGGGAAAGGTTTGTTGCGTTTGGTAATGCGCTCATGCGTACTGTGGAAGATAAAGGATTTGATTTCATGTCCTAACTGAGCACTCCTGTCCCTCTTAATGCTTGAATGCATCCTACTGTAACATGAGGTTCATTGTTTATCTGTGCTCTTAAAGTATGACATTTGAGTTCGTTTGGATTCCGAAGCCTCGCGCAATTCCCGTTCGTTCTTTTAGTCCTCGCGACAGAAAGAGATCATTTTGCTTTCCCCTTTTGGGAGGCCTGTTACAAAACACCTCCAGCTTTCTCAGTCCGCTACAGTGTCAGTAGAATATGCCTGGCCGCCTTGTAACCCAATCCGTCCTACCAGCCTACACATTTCCTAAAGCAATAGTCCTCTCAGAGTAAACAGTCTGCAAAGAATGGGGCCTCTATAAACACCATACATAGCTGAGAGTGAAAACTGGACACTTCACGTCAAGAGGTAAAGTGCCAAAATCTACAAGGTGTGACTAATGTGTCTGCAGTAGGTCGGGCGAGGACAACCCAAAATGTGTCATGCCTTACTTATTTCAAACCAGTTGTCTGTAAATGGTCTTCAGCATTTGGCAGGCTTGTGCAGGTCACTCTGAAATGGATTTCTCATCCAGGTGTGAGCAAAATGAGCCGCCATAATGTTTCCAGATGAACTGCTTTCTTATTCTTTGCCTAGTTTTTTGTGAATACCTAGAGCAGTAAAACAATTTCAATGTGGAGGTCTGTTTGACTTCATTCTTTTGTACACTTTCTAACTCCCAGTTAACTGTGCTTTTCAATCTGTCTTTCCTGTTCCAGGGACATACTTTTGTTGCCAGGTGTTCGTTGCCTTTTGAATGTGCTACTTAATCTTTAATTTCTTTGTTGGCAGATTCTCACAAACACAAAGATAAATACAAGGACAAAGAACACAAACACAAGGACCACAAGAAAGACAAAGAACGTGAGAAATCAAAGTACAGCAACAGGTATGACGTCACTGTTATTCACTCGTACAGTAGATATATAGGCGCTTTATAGCCCAGTTTGCTCTTTACGGAGTGTGTTTGATAAGCAGGGCGTGGCCTTTAGTGTTCAGACCACAGGAAGGAATGTTGGCTTTACTGCAACTTCCTTTGTAAACCCTATCATCTATTTGGAGCCGATTTTGTTGATGGACCAGACCATTGTGGCAATTAGATCACGGCATGTTTTATTGCATTTTGGCAGCGAACACAGGGACTCCTCAGATAAAAAGCACAGAGATAAAGATAAAGAGAGGCTGAAGCTCAAAGATGGATCCTCAGACAAGCAGAAGGACAAACACAAAGAGAAGAAAAAGGAGGAAAGGGTGGGCAGAATCCTGTTACTTTCACATTGCAACAGTTTTGTCAGAGCTAAATCCTCTGGCTATGGAGGAGTTGTAAATAGTCTTTTGTGATCCACACAATATTGAGTGCTGTTACTGACCTCTTTCTGTTGTGTGTATGTTGTTTTTTTTGTTTTTTTTTTAAATTTCCTTCCTTCCTCAAAAGTCTTTCGATGGCAAGCCCAAAAAAGAGAAAGAGAATGGATTTGAAAGGTAAGAACCCTAAATGTGACGTTGAATGACGCAACTGTAAGATATAAATGTCATAAGTAGCTCTGACGTGTTTATTATAAAGGAGTCATATAACTTTCTTTTTTGTCTCCATTTTTTTTAAATGACATGACTATTTATGAATTTATGAAAACATTATGTACAAAAATGAGCAACTCAAATTCGAATCAGACTGAAATGACCAGAAATCTTGTTATAAATTTCATTTTCCAATGTTGGGAATCATTTAGTTGCTACATACCCCACAATATTAGTGAACTTACTACACCTTTTTACTCTTAATCTTCTGTTGTTTGGTATAATGGTATCTATACTTCCTCTAAACACCAAATAGGTGCGATTATGTAAATTAGGCTCAGATGTTAATGCTTTGGGTTTCTGAAGTCATCAGTCCAACTTCTTTCAATAGTTGCTTGCTTGTTTTGTACGGAGCAGATTTGAGTTCTGAAAGTTACAGTATGCTTTAATTCTACAGTGAATTGGTTATCGCAAAAGATCAAGGAAAATTTCATTTCCTTATGATATGATCCCTTTAAGGTCAACTGCATGCTTGTAATCACATAATTAGAAGCATGAATTTATCTTGAGACAATTTAAAGGGGTTTTCAGATTTGATCAGTTGAGCAAGAAAAGGAATAATGCTCATCTCGTCCTTCACGCAGCCCTTTCATCAAGTCTGAACCTGAGAATGATGACTTCTACCACTCTCCTAAACACGAGAAGTCTCTGAAGAGAGAACGCGATGATGACGAGTAAGTGACATTGCGTTCACAGGCCATCTTGAACTCGCATGTGACATTATGAGAACCTTCCAATCTTCTGTAGTCACGAAAGCACTTGTAATCTTTGTATAAAATGTGGAGCGTTAGAGAAAATAATCCGGTTATATGGTAACTGAAAGGTGTGTAAATACCAGACATTTTTAAAAATGTTTTTGTTTCCTTCAGTGCCGAGTTCAAGCCCAAAAAAATTAAAACCGAGGAAAGCGAAAAGAAGGCAAAGAAACGGAAACAGGAAGAAGTTAGTTGATGAAGCTTATCTCTCCAGGTTACAAGAATAGTTTTTAAACATTATTAATGCGAATCTTTTGTTTTGCCATAGGACATTAAGCCCAAAAAGAAGACAAAAGACAAGAAAGGAGAAGTTGCCACAGATGGCAAGAAAAAGGCAAAAAAGGAGCCAGAAGAGAAGTGGAAATGGTTAGTCTCACATCCTCTGATGGTCAAGTAATTGTAGGCTGACTCCTCGTCTTTTGATTTATTAGGGGATATGGTGCAGATCACAAATGTCCTTGTTCCGGCACTTTGCAGAGCCATTTTGGTTGCTTGTGTTGGGATGTTGGCTTACATCCTTCCATCTCTGTGCTTTTTCCTACCATTTAGGTGGGAGGAAGAGAGGTACACAGATGGCGTGAAATGGAAGTTTTTGGAACACAAAGGGCCTGTATTTGCGCCGCCATATGAGCCTCTTCCCAGCAATGTCAAGTTCTATTATGACGGTACGTCCTTTAATGTTTCTATGCCAGTGCACAAGGTGGGTAGATCATTCTATTCAGGGGTTGCTCTCATTGGATGGCCATCAAAACTGTCGGAGAAGCAGGTGTTGGATAGTGGTGTTTAAAACATTTGAAGTTTACACAGTTATGTTGGACACACATGCCCTGTCTGTGTTTTGTTCCATTAGTCAGTGTAGATTTTTCCAACCAAACTAAAAGTTCTTTATTCTGGACGTTGGCCTTTATCTTCTGTAACTGCCTATACTACATTCATATATTAAGTCTTTAATAATTTTGAAAAGTCCTGATAAATAGATTCTCTTCTTTTGCTGCTGTTTTGAAACTGCCTTTATGATATTTTATGTTCCGTCACCAGGAAAACAAATGAAACTCAGCCCTGGTGCAGAGGAGGTGGCCACCTTCTTCGCAAAAATGTTGGACCACGAGTACACCACTAAGGAGGTTTTTCGGAAAAACTTCTTCAAAGATTGGAGGAAGGTAATGTTGCCAATGTGTCATCTTTCTCCCCTTGCTTTTTAAATAATTGTTTATGACCCTTAATCTTGCATGATCTTGTCACTTTAGGAAATGATGTCTGAAGAGAAATCCAAACTCACAGATCTGAACAAGTGTGACTTTTCTGAAATGAATGAATATTTCAAAGCTCAATCTGAAGCCAGGAAGGCCATGACTAAAGAAGAGAAACAGGTATGATTTTACCTCTAAGTACCAAAATGACTCTTGGTGATATTTCAAGTATAACACTCAATTATACAGTGTTGTTGTTGTGTGTTTGTTTGTTTTTTTTTGTTTTTTTTTTCTTTCTCTCCCCCTCAAGAAAATTAAAGAGGAGAATGAGCGCATTCTGCAGGAGTATGGCTTCTGTATAATGGACAATCACAAAGAGCGCATTGCTAACTTCCGTATTGAGCCTCCAGGCTTGTTCCGTGGCAGAGGTGACCATCCGAAAATGGGCATGCTGAAGCGCCGTATCCGACCTGAGGACATTATCATTAACTGCAGCAAGTAAGGAGTGTTCATCACAGTCCGACATCAGTCTATTTGGTAGAAAACATGTTTACAATTATGTGCTTCTCATTGTAGGGACTCAAAACACCCTAAACCACCACCTGGGACGAAGTGGAAGGAGGTACGTCATGACAACAAGGTGACATGGCTGGTGTCCTGGACTGAGAATATCCAAGGCTCTATCAAATACATCATGTTGAACCCTAGTTCAAGGATCAAGGTAAATTAGCACATGGCTGTAGGCATGCTATTTAAATAGAATTTGGGTTTTCTAAGCACTGATTTAGCCAAGGATTGTATTTCCTCACATATTACAACTATATTTTAAACTATATTAAGATCAAGATCAAAATCTTTTGTGAAAATCTGATGCAGTTTAATGCATCCTTGCTGAATAAAAATACTAGTTGGTTAATCTTTAATATCTTACTGACACCAAAATAAACTAAAGTCTTCATAGACAATAGTACACCTATTAGCCATTTCAGTATCTGCCATAACATGAAAATAATTTTTGGCTTATTGGTTTTGGCCTTAATTTTAATATTGGTCTCTCCCTTGTGTTTCTTGCAGGGAGAGAAGGATTGGCAGAAATATGAAATGGCCCGTCGGTTGAAAAAGTGTGTGGAGCGGATCCGTGCGCAATACCGCGATGACTGGAAATCAAAAGAGATGAGGATCAGACAGCGCGCTGTTGCTCTTTACTTCATTGACAAGGTTTGCATTGCTTAGATCAATGTAACATCCTTCGCGTCAAGCCCATGACCCTGAAAGCTTGTGATGAA